>VWYP01022861.1:403731-427197 GCA_013400435.1 Pycnonotus jocosus | reverse complement strand
TCCTTTTTTTTTCTTTTTTTTTTTTTTAAAGTACCTATTTCTAAGAGAAAAAGTTGTGGTGAATTTTTTTTTTTAAGCCTTTTCCTGTCTGGCAAGAGTAACAGATGTAAGCATGCAGTAACTATAAGTGGTCCTTCAGGATGTGTCTTTAGCCAGGTCGTGTGCTTGTTCAAATTAGCTTCAAGGTCCTTTTCTTGCTGGGGGATTGAAAAATTCTCTGGCAAACTGGTCCAATATCTTCAAAAAGAAGGAAATACTGTACTTCATAACCCTCTGAAATAATTAATTTCTTTGTTTTCAACTTGATAGCCTTCCCAGTCTCCTCCACAAGAACCAAGAGATTTCTTGTTTGTGCTACCACTACAGTGATCATTTCCTTGATTGTATCCTGGGTGCATTAAAATATAGTGTAGAAATTCGGCTTGCTTTTTCTTAACCTTCCTTGTTAGTCTGTCTTCTTTTGTAATGCATGATGCTGCTTCCCCTCCGGCATGCCCTTGCCCATGAACCCAACATAATCTGTAGACGTGTCATTAATTTACAAGTATGGTTCTGCAGTCAACTTTAAGATTCCTTTTATATCAGTATTCTCCTTTTAGACTTAAATTTAGACACCCTTGAAGAGGTCAGGCAGCTGGACTAGATGATAATTTTAGGTCTCTTTCAACTGAAATATTTTATTCAAAACTGAGTTTGCTTTAATATCTAGATGTAGTGCAGGTGAATAGAAAGATCTGCCCATCTCTTCTGACAGCAGTCACTTAATGTGCCTGAACTTTGACTTTGGATCTGCCCTTTATTTAGGGTGTGGTGTTTCATGCCTATCACAGAGGATTTTACACTGTACTGTAATTCTTTACATTATTGCTTCCAAGTTTAAGCCTCTTTAAGCCTGACTTATATTTTAGTAGAGGTAGAACCCATTCTTTTGGGTTTGGTTTTTTTGTGGTGGTGTTTTTTTATATTTTTTCAAAAGCATTAGTTGGTGGTTTGGGATATTTCAGGAAGTAGGAAACAAATACCTTTATCTTTTTTATCTCTCAGGTCTTTTTGACACCCATGTTCAGCATCCTGAAAAATGTCAGTAATGTTTCACGAAGGATTTCTCAACCATGAGGTTCTCAACTCTATTGGCTGAGCTTTGTGTCTAGGGCTATATTTGTTGTGTGTCTCTTACCCACAAATGCTGCTGTTACTGGCTGCTTCTGTTATGGCCCAGGGATGCTTGTTAAGAATTTTCTCCTGTACAGTTGGCCTGACAACCAACCTGACTGCCAGCTGCCCTATTTCCATTGGGAGCCAAGGTTTTCCTCTGCCCAAGAGGACACTGACATCTAGTGGATGGGTTCCACTGACACAGGGCAAGAGAACTGCTGCTTAGTGGCTATCTTTCTTCTAAACTTTTACCTAATTTTTCTTTCATTTAGATCCTTGGGGTTGTAAGGAAAAAGGAAAAAAAAGAAAAAGCCCAGTCAATTTTTATGTGATTTCTAGAGTTTAAGGAAGGAAGTCTGTGCAGTCGAAGTAGTTGTTTTGTTTTTATTTGGTTTAGGGGGGTTTTTGTGTTCCTTCAAGTCACTGCATATGAGCCTCAGTTGTTTGTAATAAAATGATTCAAGTTAGGGCATTGGCAGTTGTCCTCCCAGCCTGTGAAGAACATAAGTTACCTGTGGAGCACAGCAAGAGGCAGATCATAAAATCATTGTGTGGTTTGGATTGGAAGGGAGCTTAAGGATCATCTAATTTCAATGGCCTTGCCATGGACAGGGACATCTTGCTCAAAACCCCACCCAGCCTGGCCTTGAACACTTTAAAGGATGGGGCACCCACAGCTTTTATGGGCAACCTGTTCCAGCATCTCACCACCCTCATAATAAAGCATTTCTTCCTAATCTCTTAGCTAAACCTGCCCTCTTTCAGTTCAAAGCCATTGCCCATGTCCTGTGGCTGCATGTCCTTGGAAAGTCCATCTCTGTTGTTGGCTGCTCTAAGGTCTCCTTGGAGCCTTCTCTTCTCCAGGCTGAACAACCACAACTCTCAGCAGGTGTCCCAGCTTCTCACTTCCAAGACAGACAGTGCCTCTAAGTTCCCTTCAGTTCTGTTTCTCTTCTTTCTATGAAACTTGAAGCCTAATAATTGCCTAACAGCTGCCTTGAAACTTGTCCTGGACGTGTTAGTTTAACTGGGAACCAAGGAGCAGGAGAAGCTTTAACAAAACCACAGATTTTCCAGGAATGTTCCTAAGCAGAGAACAGTGCTTAGAAATCAAACTTTCTGAAAATATTTGTCAAAATGTTAGTATTTCTTTAAGGACAAAAATAGACTTTTTGTTTCTGAAGTAATAAAATCCACATTTCTTTATCAGAGAAAATAAACACTGCCTAAAGCTTGACAGCAGGAGATGCCATGCTTAAGTATTGCTGCAGATTATTGTTTGATCTCCCAAGTGTTTAAACTATTCTGCACTAGTACTCATTAAACAATAATGTACTGGGTTTGGATTTGTTGACCATCTGGTAACTTTGTAAGTGTGGTTACAATGAGACAATTTCAAGGAACTTAAATTAAGACTTAAAGAAAAGCCTTTTAGGTCCCTTTAATGGTGCAGGAGTCATAGAAGGTATAGACTGACACTGCTTAGGATGAGGGTGTTAGGTTTAAATGTTCAGGGACTGGTTTTATAAGGAAAATATTGCTTCCTTTTCTCCAGAAAACATTGATTTTTATTTTTTTTTTAATTTTCCTGAAAGATGCTAATACTTACTAGCATTCTTGGGTTACTTTGAAAGCTTCCCCAAATAAAACCAAACTATTACAACCAAAACCATTGCCGTAAAAAAGAATTCATGTTTTACCTGAAGTACCAGGAAACAAATGTAAAAGCTATTAACACATTTTGCATGCATTTAGGCAATGCAAGCAATAGTAGAATATGAGTGTTTCTGTCCTAAGAGGAAAGTTTCATTAATTTCAAGTTGAATTAGTTTTACTAATTTCAGACCACAAAGAAAATTAACAACATAGTCCATCAAAACAGAAAAATCATAGCTTTAACTAACCTATTATGCTAATTAAGACGAAAAACTGTTTTTTTCTTTGCACTGTTGTCTGTTGAGAATTTATATTGTCTCATCTGTAACTTACCAGCATGGTGGACTAACTACTGAATACAGGTTATCAGTAACTATTCTGTGTCTTCTTTTCCTTGGTGGCTTTTATAACTCTTGAGTTGCCACTTAGTTATTTGTGATACGCATTTGTCTTTCTATCATTTTAACTTCTAGCCAACAGCTTTATTTGACATTTTTGAGGTTTATTCTCTTTTCTTTTACCCTGAAAGTTGGTTCTCTTTATTAATGTTATATTCCCATCTTAATTCTCTTACTGTCTTCTGGTTTGCCATCAAATGTTTGTTAACGTGCACTGCTTTGCTGGAGAGGTCATGAAGGAAAATGCCTGCTTGGTCTGGGAAGTTTTTTTGAGAAACTTTGCTTGTGAAATTCCATCAGTCAGATGATTTAAAAAAAAAAAAATTCCTTGTAAAAACAAACTAAAGAGACTAGTCTCGACTGAATTCCTGTAGAAATTCACATACTCTTCTTTTGAATTGGCACCATGTCAAATACTTATTTGAAGCTCAGATTGGAACAGTTTCCTTTTCCAAGAAAGGAAGTGGAGTCACATATTCCACATAGATGAGAATTATAGATAAAGATCTTGAGGTGGGATCTGAAGGTGTTCCCGTGCGTTTCTGAAATACCTGGAAGTAAATCTCTCATCCAGAACCTGGAGGTGTTGAATAAAGTTGTTTGTGTATCAGATAAAAAAACCCCCAAACCCATGCTATTGTTTACCAAACAAACTATCCACTTGTAGATTCTGGATTGTAAATATGAATCTTTTTAAAGCAATGGCAGCTGAGGTTTATTTTAAATTTATCTGCAGCTTGATTGACAAGGCCCTTGTCTGAACCAGATTCGTTCTGCCAGTTGACTTGAGGACCTTTCTATTTGTTGAAATTTGGCACTGTAGAAGGACTGTATTTTGCACATCAGCTGTGTAGCAAATTTGTTGTGGAGTGCTTAAAAACCTTTAGGTGATTAAGCATATACTTCATATGAGGTAATTTTTTCTTTGCTTTTCAAAATATAAAGATTACAGATATGATTGTGTTATAAATATAAAAGCATTCTACAACTATTTGGAAAGTGTTTTAAAATTTGAACTGTGGTTTTGATGTACGGAATCAAATTGATATAAAGGCTTTATTGTAGAAGTATGAGGAGTATAATGGTATTGGTTTTCAACACTGGTTTTAAGAGGATGTACAATGAATGTCTTTTACTTGACCCTTTGGGGACAAGCTTTTATGGCTCTTCAGAATTAAAAATTTCTTCAAAAGCATTCATGATTTTGAAAAGGTTAAACTTCAAACTGTTTGATTTAAACAGTATTTTCATTTACTTTTTGGTAACTTCGCTGTAGTATTCTTGTCTTTGTATCTTGTCAAGATACAGGCTCCTTTGTAGCCACTTTTGGATTGGCGTGGCCTGAGAATAGATAGGATTAAGGTTGCCATGGAATTCAGAGTGTTAATGGTGTGTCAAACAATAAGTGGTTATGTTGGAGAAGCACCACAGCCTTTTCTTGAAGTGCAAAAAGAACAAAATATGAGGCAAGTAAGAAACATTCTCCTTGAGTGGTAATACTATATTAATACTATAATATGTTCTCTTAATGGTAATACTGTGTAGATGCCTGTGTTCTTTTTGTAAGAGACAATTTCATACAATATAGCATGAATGGAGAGGATTTAAGGACCTTTTCTTGAATTCAGCAGAAACAAATTAAATGGCAAAGTTCATATTGTTCAAGCATTTGAACATTTAGTTCTACTTGAATGTTCAGCCATTAAAGTAAAACTTTAATGGAGAGAAATAATCTAAAATCATGCATGGAATAACTGGTTGTCCGATTTTATTGTTTCTGTACTAGCCATTACTGCTTTGGTTTCATTTCAATAGTTGCTTTATATTCTTTCTGCCAGAATTATGAGAATTTTGTTGGCCATTGGATTCCCTGTCTCTTTTTTTGTGTCCTGTCTCTTTTTGAAACCAGAATTATGCTTGGAAGATGTGTGCTTCTGAATTGTTGGGAAAACTAAATTTCTGTTCTAAATTTGTTAGGCAAAAATAGACAGATACTGCAAATATAAATGATTCAAACACAAAATTCATTTGTCTCTTTGTAAATATTGTGCTGATTATTAGCTAGGGTTATTACAGTTGAAATCTTAGTACAAGTTTGTGACTTTAATGAGGCTACTTCTTTCTAGCTCTTAAAATGCTATTGAACTCTATCATAAATGGCCTCTTTATAACTAGCACATTCCTTGGCTTCCAAACACAGCCTCAAAAAAAGGGTGAAAATAGTTGTAAGTGTGTTTTCTCCAGAAAATAGTAGAAATATATTTTCTATTTGCTATGTTATCTTATTACAATCCTTTATATATTCCTGTGTGAGTTGCTGCATGGAAGTGCTGGTTCAGCGTTTTTCAGAAGTTTTCTTATTTTTATTTATTAAATAGTGAGGATTTTATTTGCCAATCATGAAGTGGCATAATTATATTATCAGTATCCTAGTTTTACCTGCTGAACAGTGGGGTTCTAAACTGCTGAAAGTCTGTAAAGATACTGTGTTTCTCTACAAGGTTCAAACTTACTTAAAAAAATTTATCTGGTGAAAGACAAAATTGGCATTTTTTTATTGGAGTAGTATATGAAACACTAAACATGTGCCATTGAATAGCAGCAATTCAATTGTTTGCCAAAGGATGTCACTGAAAGGAGCAGCACCTCTGAGCTCTAGAGATGTTTCAGTAAGGTAATTTGGACTCAAAACTAGATGGCAATTACAGTGTTTCTTGAGTGCACAAACAGCTCTGCATTTTACCCAGGGCAGTTGTTAGGCTCCAGCTTTTCACCTTAAAGTCATTCTCAGTGAGTGTCTTACAGGGCAGGATCTGTGTTTCAGATAAATTGGGAAGACATGGCTGTTAAAACCCTTTTGGGAAGGCAGGACATAACAGCTATGGCAGACCTTTTTTGAGGGAATGTGTGTAGATTTATTAAAAGGCTTAAATGAGGTTTTAATAAGGCTTTAACACTATTCTCCTGTGCCTTGCCTTTGTTTATGGCAGCTTTGGCAGTAGGGGACTAGCAGGTAGGAAATTCTAGTTTAATTCTGTTGGAGTGAAAGCTCAGTGTTTCCTGTTTCAGTCATGGTGCCTTTTTTTTCCCCCCCACCTTGTATGAATTGCTTGGAAAACAAACACTGACCTCAAGGAAATGTGTTCCAAGGCGTGGGAAAAGAGGAAGGGTTTTGCGTCTTGTGAAGGAAGAGGGAGGAGAATTTGGGTTGGTTTCCCCCCTTTTCTTTCGTGCTGAGCGGAAACAAAAGCAAGATACATTCTCCATGGATTTTAATGCTTCATGCCACGTACTGTGAGGTCGCAGGCAAGGGAATGGTGAAGACTGTGGGGAGTAATAGGTGGTGATAGGTGATGAAACATTTCAGGGAGAATTGATATGGTTGAAAACCCTCTATATTCTTCAAGGCTAGAGGCTAGTACTTTAGATCCTCATGAATTGTACCTCACGTGTATTTGCTGTGCAGGTTTCCTTGTGAATGCTTGTCACGGGGTGCTTCTGAGTATTTCAGGATATTATGCTTGTTGAGACACAAGCACTGAAGCTGAAGAGCCACAGAGCTGTCACAAACAGTGACTGGTCCAGCCCTCCTGTGGCCATGAAAAAATATGGCTTCTGTTCCATTTAGCTGCCTGATTGACCTGGAATAAAACCTCTTGCCTTTGGGGTGTTTCTTTGTGGAAAAAAGTCTCAACTTGCCTTTAGATACTTTGTTCTATGTTTCCAAGAGGTGGTCCTGGGGACATTGTTACTTTGCTATCTGTTCCTGCTATACCAGAGCTGTTGGGTTTTGAAGTAAATCTGGTTGTGTGTGCAACGGAGATGAGGACACATATCTACTTCATCTCTATTTTGGGTGATGGACATGGTCTGTCGAAGTTTTCACTCAAATGTTGCACTGACAGTGTTAATGTCACACCCAGGGTGCCAGAATTTGATTTACTTCAGAGGCAGAGTCTGGGATAGACTGTCAAGATGCAGTGGACTGTAGTGTGGTCATCTCTCCTGGGTAACTCAGAGTGGCTCTTGAAGAGAGGTTTACCTAGAACCATTTTTTGTTTTAAATAAAGATTAAATGTGATGCTTTTAATATACCTGTGCTGTCAGCATGCATAAAGCCTAATACTGAAGGAATAAGAGGAAAATAATGAATCTAGTAACTTGGAAATCATGGTTTTAAACAAGGGGGTTCCCTGGTTTATGAGTTGTATTTCTTCGTTTCTCTAACTGCTTTACTTCCATATGCTGTTTGGGTTTATATTGTGAAGACAGAAAGTCATCTTGCTGCAAAAATTTTGAGGCTTATTTCCGTTTTGAATTACCAACAATTGTTCTGGAATTACTCTAATACTGTTAAGAAGCCTGCTATTTATAGTTTGTGCTAATGTTAACCTTTTCTGGTTTTGCATCAAGGTGCTTCCTAGACTTGAGTCCAAAGCAGTCAACTTTTGTAACTGTGTGCTTTCATAGTAATACAAATTTTCATGTTCTTCACCCACAGTCTATAAAGAGCTGTTACTGCTTCATTATCCAGCATTTCTTCACTTCTTGTAATGTGTTCACAGTAGGCACTGCAATAACGTGAGTGTGCTGAGGAAACAGTATGCTTCAGAGATGGGAATTTATAATCCCAATTCTTAATGAGTGTGCTGCAGGACTTTCTAAAATATCTCAGAACGTACATTAGTAACCTACTCACTAAAACCAGATTGTGCTTTAGTAATTTAGTGTTCTGCTTTGCTCAATTATTTCCTTGCTTGTTGCCAAAGCACAGATCTACTTAGTCTTCTCCAGCCTTGTAAAACTGGCAGTAGGTATGGGGCCTAACTATAATGCTGAACATTAATTGACTGTAATTGATAGTACTGCTAGTTTAGACTAGGATTAACATGCAGATAGTATAAAAATAATTTTAGAAATGAGGGAGAGGAAAGGAGACTTTTGAAGCAGTCAGCCCACATTTTAATGATGTCTGTATAAAACTGTTTTTAGTTATTAGCAATGTGGGAGATGTCTGATTCTAACTTTTTTCTTATGGAAAATATAGATTTGGAAAGTTGGGAAATGTTGGTCTTACTCTGACAGTACCTAATTCTGGAGAGTAAGCTGCTGGTTTGAGTTTTTTACCTGATTCTGGTTTTAATGTGATACTGAAGAAAGTAGGATATAACCCTTAAAAGGCTGCTTGCAGTATTATCATTTTGCCATCTCTACATAAGGATGTACCAGCATTGTCTTCATTGGCTCATACTTCTTTATGGGATAGAAATCTCCAATTAGTGCAGTAACATGAATTCACCTCTTTCCTGAGAAAATATCAGAGTTAAGATGATATTATCATAAATGATAAAATATGATAAAATCGTAACATGTCTTGAGTTGGAAGGACCCACAAGGATCATTGAAATCCAACTCCTGTACAGAATGTGCCATACAATCTAATACTGAAATAATGCTGTTTTCATTTGTCTGGGTAATTTTTGAGGGATTTTTCTTCTGTGTGGTTCCCACAAGCTTGCTGGAATGCAGTGGGGTTTGTTGGACTCACCACTGTCCTGGTATGAAATGCTGAAGACAGAGCTCCCGTTGCCAGGATTGTCTATTAATCACTTCCGCAGAGATTCCCTTGGAGCACCTGGAGCTCCAGGGTTAGTAGGTGTTGCCAGAAGAGGATGCCAAGGCAATGAAAACTCCTCCTTCTATCAGTTTAGCCTGCAATCTCTTTTCAGGGTTTTGTTTCAGAGAGATGGGTTCAGTGCAGACTGCTAGCCTGTTTTTTTGCAGCCAAAGCCATCTGTGAATGTTGAGATAGAGTGAAGTTTTACAAAATCGAGTCATTCTGCTTTCATTGTTTATGTTTGACTAGTGTTTGGGAAGGCTTTTTCCCTCCTTCATGAGGGCTAGGAATTCTTGCAAACAATTGCTGTTTGAAAGCTAACAGGAATCAAGGGCAAAATATTGACATGGATCACAAAGTGTATGCTATTTTACAAACCCTGCTAAGACAAAGTGGTGTTCACTGTGTTCATGTATTCCTTGCTGTTGCAACCTGGAGCTGTACATGCATTCCTGAATAGTCTGCTCTCCACCTGAGTTCACTACCAGCAACTGGTCTTGGTGTTTCCCAGAGACCTCACTGATGAGAAAGTGGTATAGGAAAACTCTAGTTGGATTTGCAAGGCCTTGAAGTTGAACTACTTCTGGAATCAAAACAGCTTTAGGAAGTCAGAGCCTCATTTGAGCACTGATGCCAATGTCTGCATTGAACTGTCTGTTGCCAAAGGCATCGCTGGCATTTCTTCATTCATAGGTACTGAACCTCAAACCTGGGTTTTCTGACTATAGATAACCAGAAGATAGTAATTTTGAAATTTTTGTGGTAATTTATTTCACATTGCTCCATTCAGGTACATTTTTCTCACTGTGTAAGTACTAGGGAGTGTATTCTGCCCTAGTAAGCTTTATCTAAATTATTTGAATGAGACCATAGTTGGACATAATTGGTTTTTTCTTCCCTTCCTGTTAGTAAGAAAAATGGAATTTCCACCTTGTGATAGAAATAGCTGTCTTATTTCACATATGTAAATGACTGCATTAATACAACATTTTTAAAGTGTTTCCTAGCATCTTCTTTTATGTTCTGATTTTTAAGGTAACTTTTATGGAAGCTTTTCTTTAATTGCTTGTTTCTTTGAGTATTTCTTAATGCACTTTGACAAATTTTTCAGAATGAAATATGTTCCTGTGTGATTGGCACAATGTCAAGAGATGACTGCCAGAGCTGGCCATGTAGAGCTTCCTGAGCCTGGTTCTATGGCTTGTTGTCACATGGCATAGGGGTGTCATGGAACACTGTAGCAGCTGGCATCTGACGCTATGGTATGTCCTGCTCCTCAGGAATGGTCAGAAAGGAGAGTCAAGGGAATATCTCTGTTGTATTATCTCTTGTTTTGCCAGTTAGAAATGTCAGACAAGGCTAGGAGGCAGTTTGAGGACTTGAGATAGCGGAACCTCTAGTGAAATATTTGTCTTGTTCTCTTTGAAAAGAGGCCTGGAAAGGAGTCAAAGGAACTTTTATATCTTAAATCAAGTTTATGCTTTTGAAGTGAGTTCTTTACATTTCAGCAGGCTATATAAATGCTTTCCTTAATCCACAAACAGCACTTCTATGACATTAAGCATTGTGTCTTTAAAGGCTTTCTAAAGTGTTAAATAAGTAAATAAATGAAAGTCAAAGATCTGTATTTCCTGATTGGACAAGATTCTTCTTAATATGGTAGAATTCCACAAGTTGGGTTTGAAAAGCTAGTTTGTCTTTTTACAAAAACTTTGAAGTAGATTTATAGTACAGATTGTAAAACCACTGTGGAAGTTGGAAGTATGTTTATGAAACTTAAATTGTTTCAAAGACTCATCTCCCCACTGTCACATGTGGTGTTTGTCACCACCACACAAACCACTTCTGTCACACAATGAATAAGCAGAATTAAAATTGAGCTTTTCTAATGACTGGAACTAAAGGCCTTGTGAATGTAGTTCTTAAAGTGTGTATTTATGGCTCATCATGCTTACTTTTGACCATTTTGTTTGTTCTTGAAAGAACATAGCAGTGAAGATTTGGTGGTACCAGAATAGCAGTCCCACTGAACAGGCGAGCGTCACAGAAGTGCCCAGTGTTATCTGCAGAGGCACCAGGCTGGACCTCCCATGTCCTTGCTGCTGGTGCCTGAGTATCTTCAGGGAAGCATTTTGGCAATTGACTGACTTAACCCAAATGAGTGCTGCTTTGTACTCTGGACAGTTGTTTATTAAGAATTAGCTTGAAACCGGGCTGAGATGGATTTCGCTGGCTGTCTTGTCAGCTTAATGTAGTCTGAACAGAATTCTTTTCTCTTCTGCCCTGTCATTACCCCAGTTCTGCTATTGAGTACATTCTCCTCCCGTGGTCACTCTGTGCTGTAACCTAGGAAGCACTGGATCCCTTGCATCCCACAGCAGGCTGTGAGCACACTCTGCAAAAGCCTTCTGCAGGGATTTTCTATTGCATGTAGGGCGGAATCCTCTGCTGAGTCTGGCACTTTTCCATTCTTGTGGTCCTCTGTTCAAAGCTCAGTTTTAAAAATGCTTTCCTTACTCTTTAGTCAATTCTTCCTCTTCTAAAGCATGAAATAGATATTCTATTCTATGTAGCACATACTACTATAAATTGTAAAGAGTGCTCCTTACTCATTTTGATTGCTCTCAGGATTGTACTTACATGTCTTCTATTTCCCACGTCACAGAGCAGCTGGCAAACATACATTAAAAGCACACATCCTGAAGTGTTTTAGGAACAGATGTATGCTAAAATCAACCTGTATTTCATTTCCAGGCTTTGCCTTGCTGCTGGGCTAAGCTAATCCTACTTTCTGGTCTGTTTAGCAGACTGCAGAGCAGGGGAGGTTGAATCATGTAGGGAAGAAGGCCGTGCTGGATTCTCATAGCATTGTTTTCTAGAAAATGAAAGTTGATACTAGTTACTTGAGCCTTTTTGGCTTACAATTTGTCCAAATTTTGTCGGTGAAAGTGTTATTTCTTGCATGCCTTTAAAATGGCCTTATGCAAAAAGAGTTGTCTTCCTCCTTTCTTGATACCTAACCTGATTTCATTGAGTGTGTTCTTTCTCATGTAAAATAACTGTTGCTTCTAGTCATGGTTTGTAGAAGTAGCTTTTCTCTAAACTTCTTTTAAGCAGAGTTGTGACATTTGGCCTATAAAAATCAGGAAGATGGAGCGAAAAACCCTTTGACTCGCAACCATGTTGGAATAATACACAAAATCATATTAATGACTGTGCTTGGAAGTTATAATTTTTGGTCTTTGCTTTTTTTCCCCTTCTTGTTTGGAGGTTTATAACCTGTTTTAGAGTATTTCTCAGCCTTGAAGTTCATAGCTGATTTAGCCAAATTATGTGCATTCATTTGGCTTTTTCTAGACTCCTGGCTATGTTCAGTCTTAGCACAAGTGATATTTTTTGACTCTAGGAAAAGTCAGTGTTATGTAGGACAGTCTCCTACATGCAGTGG
Organism: Pycnonotus jocosus; assembly: GCA_013400435.1. NCBI lineage: Eukaryota > Metazoa > Chordata > Aves > Passeriformes > Pycnonotidae > Pycnonotus > Pycnonotus jocosus. The sequence goes on along the minus strand of VWYP01022861.1, from coordinate 414,923 downwards.
TATTCTTTGTCTGTGCTGTGTGATAAACCAGGTTTCTCTGCCTGCTGTGTGTTCAGGTTATGCTGTGAATTTGTTTCTAGTGTTGCAAAGATGAGTGTAGTCTACATGGAGGCTTCCAGGAACTGTTTGTGTCTTTTTAAGAATTGAATCTTCCTATTCCTCACTCTCACAATGCTTTCAGGTTAAATATTTAGCAGCTTGATCACTGTGTTGTCAGACACTTAATACCACACCTCCAGATATTTATTGTTTTTCTTCTTTGAATAATATTGCATATTTCTTGAGAAAATTCATTTTAAGGAAAAAAATAGTTGCAGGCTAGTTCTGTTGCTCTATTTAGTATTCAGTGATTGAATCTGTGATGTAGGCCTTACAGAAAAGGAAAAAAAATTGAAAACTGGTGCTTCTTGATTTGCTTTTTTTTAACCTTGTCATTTGTTTTTGCTCTGCAAATGTCACTTTTCTTTATTAGATGTGTATTACTCAATTAAATTAATTACAAGTTTTATCCACATTTATATAGGTAATTCAGGGGTTTTTTGCGCTATATCCATATAAATGTCATGAAGAAGTTTTTCTCTATGTAAGAGAGATGCTAAGTTTTATGTGATTTTATTCTTAAGGTTGAGGATGGGACTAGAACAATTTTGGACCTAATATGTATAATTAGTCACCTCAATTGCATAATAAATTAGGAGGAATTATTGGAGGGCTTGAGTTGCCAAAACATTCTTTAAATTAAAGTGTGTGGTGAATGCCCCAAGTTTTTTCTTCTTGAATTCTTCTAACATTGCTAAGACTGGCTTTCTAAACAGATCATCTTCATTATGATACCTTTCTGTCTGTATGTTGTTGCATAGTCAGTGACAAACAAGATTTACATTTTTAACTGGCAAAAGAACCTCTCCCATTGTCTGCCTTCCCCAAAAGAATGCAAATCATGAATGTTTTGATTCTTCAAGTGTATGATGATGAATTGAAGATAGAGAGAGGCAAACATGAAGGATGTCTCTCTTTCTGCCTGCGCAGAACACCCCTCCACTGGAGATGTTAAACTTGTTTGAAGCTTCTTTCAGATTTCCTCTTGATAGTCTTATGCACCACCATCATGTCAGTGTAGCTAGAATGGCTGGGTTTGCAACCACCAGAGTTGAATTTTTTAGTTCTTTGGTGTTCCTTTTTAAATCTAGATGTCTACACAGTTTGAAATAACAAGCACTGCTGGCTCCTCTTGTATTTATTTTTTTCAATGAGGACTTTTAGTCCTCAGTTTTAAGGTTGCAAAGGCCTAACTTGTTTGGAATGATAAAAGCTGTATTGCTGTTTTTATTTGCAGGTTACTGGAAGGCAGGGGCTGGTTTTTGTTATTAGAGATTTTGACCCTCTCACATTTCTAGGATTTGAAATAGATGGAGGGGGGAAAAATGATGTACTGTTGTGAACACAGCAGACCTCCTGTCACTCATCTTAATTGTGAATAGCTTGTGCCTGAGAGACAGGGACCTCCTTTCTTTGAGCTTGAGACTCAACAGGAGTTGGGCATTAGGAGCTGGCACCAGTTAAATGTGAGATTTTTGGTTTCTGTTCAGTTGTCAGTTTTGGAAGCTTTGTGCCTCAGAGCCAAGTACCAGCTGTTCCTGAGCCAGCCCATGCTGTGCTCTTCCTCCAGGTACTCTGAGATGTTTCTCACAGGTATTCGTAATGCAGTTGTTACTCCACAACAGGGCAATGTATTGTCCAAGTAAAGTATGGCCATAGTTCATGCTGGTGCTGCACTGGCTTTTCCAAAATTCCATATCTCATGCTGCATAGAACTGGCTTGGGTATCAGCTTGGGCATAACCTGTTGATGTGCTAAAAGTACTGGATAACAAGGTGTTGAAACTTCATCATAGTGAATATAATAAAAGGAGAGAAGAGAGGTTTTTTTCTGAGTGATCATCTTCATTGATGAAACTTAATACCTTGTGATGTTTATCTTGAGGCTTGAAAATATAACATAAATCTTCTATTCCAGAGGTTAAGAAGATTATCAACAAAATACAGAACAGAGAAGATCTACCCAACAGCCACTGGAGAAAAAGAAGAAAATGTTAAAAAGAATAGATACAAGGATATATTGCCATGTAAGTCTGATTCACATGTTAATAGAAGACAAAGGAAAGGGCTTGTTATTCTCCATGTGTTTTGAATTTTACTTTTTAGTTGTTACTGAAAGGCAAAATCAGAGATAATTTGCTGAAAGTTGGCACTCTTAAAATTTTTATTTTTAGCTTGGAGGGCAAAGTGGCTGAATATTCTTATATTTTATCAGGAGATGTATCACTCAAGGATAAATGTGTTCCGGTTCTGAAGCAGTATTGAGCTGACACTTTCATTTTAGCTCAGAATAGTTGAGAACTTTACTAGATGCTTAAATGCATGTTTTCCTTAGGAGCATGTTATTCCTGGTAGAAAACAAACAAATATCAGCATATACTCTAGGTGAAATTCTAAGGAGGATTAAGGAACCTGTTTTGATGTAAAATAGATCTTTTTTGCCTATTTGTATCCTGCAAATGATGTTGAAAAAACTTGCAGTGCTACATTAGCTTTGGTTTCTGTTTTGCTAGAGTCCAAATGAAATTCTTTTTAATGTCTGTACACAGAAGGCAAGAGTCAGAGCACAATTTAGATTTTAAACCCACCAACATGTGGATATTACAGATCAGTGGTCTGAAATTACAAGGCTGTCTGTTACATGCTCACTTAGTGTATTTCCTGAGGCCACGTGTTTCAGAAACTCTTACTGTGCTTCTTGATCTGAACAGCTGACAGTGAGATTAAAGGGTAGTCTTCTGAAAAATGCCACTTCTCTTGTCCCAGAAGGTCAGCAACAGGTACATTTTACTCTGCTTATTAGTTGGGAGGAAATGTTTAATAGGTAGGATGATAAAGAGAGAGGACCTTGTTACTGTCATTTTATTAACAGTGCCCTGGCATTTTGGTAGATGGTGAACAATATAGTGAAATCTTGATAGCAGCCAGGCTGAATTGGTGGGACAGTAGCACTGCAGCAGTGCATGGCTGCAGCTGCAGCAGTAGATGAGCACATGTGTCATCTGCATGGAAATAAAACCTGAGTCACTGGGATCTGGAAGGGGATGAAGCTCACAGTGGGAAAATGGGCAAACTTCAAAGCTGACATTGAGGAAAATTGAAGGTGTATTTTCAGTTTGAGTGAATGTCTCAAACATCCAAAGTCTCCAGCAACTAAGTGATGGGAGACCAGCTTGAAATGAGAAGCAGGAGCAAGTATCCTTGTCTGTCTCTTATAAATCCAGGAAATAATGTACATTTGTAACTTAATCAGAGATTAGTGCTGTATTTATCAGAAATTGTTACTGCTACCAGAGAGATCAGTACCTCAGCACTAATTCAACACTGGCTTCAGAGTAAAAGATGCATTGTAATGTTCCTATTACAGTTTACTAAGCCATCCTAAATGGTAGTTAAATGCAGCATGGTGTTCACTGATCACCTGAAGAACCAATTAGTGTGAACTGAACCTTTAAATTACATAACAATATCCAACTTAATCTTCAGAAGCTGAGAACTGCAGTGGATTTTGGGCGGGAATTCTATTGCAGACATTAAAATCTGTAACAGATGAGCTGTGGCACACAGACAGGATGGCAATGTTGACGTTTCAAAATTGCTCTAGAATTTTGGATCTACTATGCTGAGAAGATAGGATCCCTCATTAGCCTGCTACTTTAATTAGCCTGTTCTCCCACTTAAAAGCAGTTTTTTAATATAAAGTCCATGACACCATTTCATGCTTAGAGAGTGTTCTTGCTTTTTACAATCTATGTATCAGCATGTAACATAGTGCGAAGTGTTTTAAGGGTTTTTCTAGGCCTTTCTATGAGTGTGTTGTCTTTGGATTTGTGATCTAAAAATTTTGTAATTTACATTTGTGTTTTTTTAAGAAGCATTACATGGAAACCCAAAGTTTTTTGCATGTTAAGAGGTCTCTGGCAGAAAAACTTCACCATTTTGCAAGTTTTTTGGGAGAGCTTTCTGTATAGAAATAACTCTTAGCATTTACTTCTTCTGGGCATAGTTCCCTGTTTTATTATCAGTGATGTTTTGACAAAACAAAAAAATCCAGCTAACCATATTTTCCCTTTTAAAATATATTTGTTCTATGCCTTTTTCCCGAATTTAGGTCTAATGAAAGGTTTAGCAGCTGTTCTGTGGTTGAAGAATTGACCCTGGGAGCAGAAAGTAACAAATTGCTTGAGCAGCTGCTGTTACTGCAGATACTGTATCTGCAGATACTTCTGTTGCCCCATTTAAAGATAATTTCTTTTTTGATATGGATTTCAAACAAAAAGAGCCTCTATTGTAGAGATAATTTGAACAATTTTTATATGATAGCTAATAAGTGTTGTTATCAACAAGAGCTGGAAGGACTGGCAAACCTGCCAACCACCTACACCATTTTAGTAACAATCAAGTCATATTAAAGATGAATTTTTTTTTTAAGGCCAAAAAGAATAACAAAACATTTTGTTTATTCTGTCAACAAATAATAAGGCTATTTTTATATTGGTGAGGATTTTGGTCTCCAAAGATCTGCTGGTATTATCACAAGCTTTCTCTGAGACAGTCAGTTTGAGGCAGAAATGTTTGAGGCAGAAACTTGACATGTCCAAAACCCCCTAAATGAAGCAATCTGCTGCTTTCTAGTTCAGGAGTGCTTTGGCAAAGAGCCTAGCCCAGTGTTTGGGGGCTAGGGGTCAGTCTGTGCCTGAGCAGTAAATCCTGGTGCCTCTTGCCTGTTGTGATACCTGGTGGAGTCCTCCTTGGCAGAGACTTTGAGAGCTGCCAGCTGCTTTAACCGTGCACTGGTGTTTTATGCTTTCTGCTTTCCCTAAGCGTGTCTTAATTCTGACCACCATGGTCTGTGTTAGTGTTGTGTAACTGCAGTTTTGATGGCTTCTGATTAATTGTATTTTGCCTCTTTGTAATGAATTGCTCTTGGAATTCCAGGAGGTGGTACCCTGTGAACTTGAGCATCAGAAGCACATAGCAGTAGCAGTGACTCTGCTTATGACTCTCAACCTGAGTTGGTTTACCCATAAATCAAGTGTATTGACTTGCTTGTGTGACTTATCTTTGGAAAATGTTCTTTAATGTACTATATATATATATATATAATATTTACTGTTTTGTATTGATGTGTTGTATTCTTTGTTCAAAAAAATATTTTGGTCTGTCTTTTTAGTTGATCACAGCCGAGTTAAACTGACGTTAAAAACTCCTCCACAAGATTCAGACTACATCAATGCAAACTTTATTAAGGTATGTGGTACCAGTTTAAAAGTTCTTCTGTTCTTTTTAAGCTTTTTTTTCTTGTCAGTATAGTTTTACTATTATAGTCTAACATAAGACTATAAAGCTGTGAAGTAAGATGTTATCTTATTAGGACTTGAATAAATTTGCAAACATGATGTCATTTATAACACAATCTTTAAAGCTTTGATTTTACTCCTAAGTGGAAATATAATGAAAATACTTCATTTTAAGGTAGTAGGCAAGTGAATTATGCCATGGGAAAATTCAGATGGTGTTGTTTTAACAGGTAACATTTTTAGGGACCATAAATGAGGTGTTTGACAAATAGTGTATGTTAATGTACATTTTACTCTGTTCATGGAAGAAGTGTGGCAATGGAATTAGCATTCTAACATTCTTAATCTAACAATGGCAATGGGATTAATCTAACTTTCTTAAAGAGAAGCCAGAATTGGAGGAAAAGCCTGTTAGAGTTTTGTTTCAGAGTATGAATATCTTGAGATTTTTAGCTTTCTTCTGATGCTGCTTCTAGACAGTATTTCTTTTTCCGAAACAGGTGTTCCTGTAAATCTTCTTGCATGAATGTTCAGCTTGAAAATTTATATAAGCACTGAAAATTTATATAAGACAAATTCTAGAGTTTTATATTTTTGAAATGTATTACAGGGAGGGAGGAACTTAAATTTGTTCAAGAGGATGCTTTTTTGCAGAAAGATTTTCAGTTTTTCATCACTGAATGTTTGAGTAACAAAGAAAATGCAGACTTAAATGGAATCTTCAGTATCTGAACTTACTTATTTCCTGTGACAGTTTCTAGCAGTACTGTAGCTGTTGTGATCTTGGGCTCCCTTGAGATTAGCAGCAAAATTCCCACTAATGTAATAAGGAGTCATGTTCCATATTCATCCTTCCCGTTATATATATATATATATATATATACACAAAAGGATATTCTAATTTTACACCATTATGACCCAAAACCTTTTTAAATTCAGTACAGATAAATGTTTTTTATAAACATGAATTGTTCCTTTCTGCCATCCCAGGGAGTACATGGGCCAAAAGCATATGTTGCTACCCAGGGTCCCTTAGCCAATACAGTCATAGACTTCTGGAGGATGATATGGGAATACAACGTTGCTGTAAGTAGCTACAGAAAAATTCAATTTTTCCTCATTACATGGCACTGTGATTGTGTATTTTTTTGCCTGAGCTGGCTATTATTATCAAAATATTGACAGTGATTTAGATTATTTGCTTCCCAAATCTTGCTTTTTGTAGTTAAATAGCATTAATATTATTTATTCAGGTTAATAATGTAAATTCAAAGTAATAATTTTGTTGAATGAATGTTAAATCCTTCATGTTTATGAATAGGTTCTTGCTTGGTTACATCTGTGAGGTAGGAGACCTTACAATTCTGACTTAATGTAGACTGACAAAATCAAATACAGAACCAGCATGTGAAACAAACAAAAAAAAACCCCAAACCACTTACCTTTCTTTTAATGCTAATTTTGGGTTACTTATTTCTCTACATCTGTTTAAACAGCTCTTGTCAGGAATTAACTTTTAAATACTTGTGGAAATTGGATAGATTTGACAAATTATTTATGAAATATTTGGGGGAGAAGTTGTTTGACGCTTAAGTCATGGTTACTTACTGTAACAAGTAGCTTACCTGTTGGTACATTTTTACTGTGCTACTCATGCTTTCTGAAATAGCTTCACCTAAGAAATTTGATTGATGATCAGGGGCTTTTTGGGGGGGTTGTTCATGTTTTATGCATTCAGTGTCACTTTAAGCAAATATAGCTATGTTTCTTCCAGTTGGCAAATGGTTCTGTATTTTCATAAGTTTAGACTTTACAGTCAGACTGAATGTGTATGGTATTTGTACAGGATTACAGTGAATTTGAATTAAGTAGCCATGAAGTGTTGTATTAATTACGTAGATTTTTTGAAGGATGAAACTTGGTTACTGTTTTAGAATTAGAAGATCATGTGAATGCAGGAAAGAAAATACTATTAATTAGTCTCTTCCATAGTAACCACTTAAAGTGTATCAGTATCTGCCTGACAGAAGCAAGTGGTGAAGTGTAGGTTTTAAGTTACATGATCCAAAATCATCTAACTTGGAGCATCTTTTTTTTCTTTTCAGATAATTGTAATGGCCTGTCGAGAATTTGAAATGGGAAGGGTATGTGTCCTAAATACAGAAATAAAAGAGCTTTGCACATATGGGGCAATAGCTGTGAGGCTTCATATGCCAAATCTGTAACTGTGATAATAATATGCCAGATGAAGTGAGAATGCTTATCCTTACATTTCTGTACATAGGAAGTAGTTCATGACACTGCATTTCTTTGCCCCATTTGTAGGGTTACATGATTATTTAGGTGTCATCTCAGTGGAACATGTGTTTATGTACAGAACTGTACAAAGGGTTTGCTTCTGGTTGTGTCACTGTGGAAAAAGTGTCTTGCACTTTGTGGGATGTAGGCCAACTATGAAAGTTCTGAGTGAGTCCTTCAGAATTTCCTGTCAATTGGTACAGCTGCAAAAACAATTTTTTTTAAAAAAAATCTCTCTTATTTTTTCTTATGACCTTAAAAGGAAATGCAGAATTGTGAATTCCCAACTTTCACAAAAGCTAAGCTTTCTTTGCACCCCTCTGCATGATGCTTGTGCATAAGGTACAGGCAGACACGAAGTTTACATCCTAATATGCAAAGTGTCTTTTGCCTGTATTTATGTTGCTTGTTTGAAGTCTTGATATTGTTTCTCTCGTTATCCAAAACAATAGTTATTTTACTATCTTAAAAGAAGGCCAAAATAAGGCATTCAGAGCTGTGATTTTTTTCTGCTCTGCTTCTGTTAATCATCTTTCAGTACCATGTGTGAATTAAATTAGGATTCTTTACTTTAACAGAAAAAATGTGAGCGTTACTGGCCTCTGTATGGAGAAGCAGCTGTAACTTTTGGACCATTTCGTGTTTCTTGTGTAAGTATAAAGCTTTATAAATTAATTTTCAAGTATTTAGTGGGTTTGTAACTTAAATGTTCAATTAACTGTTTGTAATGGGCTTTTTAGTGTTCGATACTAAATTTTATACAAGGACTCTCAAAGGAATGTGCACATCTAAGATGTGTGGTTTTTTGAATCCTCCACAATTGTTTTATTTTTTTTAAAGAAAGGAACCTGTGTCCCTCGGTCTTGTATCTTTTTATGTATTATTTCTTGAGCTTTATATGCTGCTTGAACATCTACCATACTCAAGAAACCAAATTCTTGTGCAGTTGTTTTGTCTGTTATGACTTGTGCATACTGAGTGATCTGAAAGTAACACTGGAATTGGTTATTTTTATTTTGTTAATTAGCATGAAGTGTTTTAAGGTTTACATGCCTGTTTATCTTGTCAGGAAAATATATACTTGCAAATGTTAGTCTATAAAGACTGAGTTACCTTTTCCTATGGTAAGTTGATTCAAATTTGGCTGCTTTGTGCCCCATTCCTTGTGATACTGGTGTAAGGGGTTTGTGTGTTGGTTGTAATTGATTTCATAGCTACATCTGAGAATCTGTTACCTTTAGATGCTCTGGTGTATGTGGGCTGCATTACTTTAAAGCCTGCGAAGTGTTGCAGCTGTTAATGGGAAGTGGTAAATTCCCAGGAAGAGGTAGAAACACATTAAAGCATATATGCAGTCTCCTAAATTCTCTGTGGAAAACTGTAATGCCAAGTTTTTAATGGCATCTTCAAATTCTGATGTTACTGATATTTAAAGTACAATAATATTGTTTGATTTCTGCACTGTAAACTTGCCTTGATATTCCAAAGGAAGATTTAAAAATTCTGTGAGCTAGAAGCTAGGTTTTTTGTGCACAACCAAGATAATTAGGGATTCTTTTAGATTCTTTTAATTGAAAATAATGGAAAAGGAAAGAATAAAAGGAGACATCGCAGGATAGAGAGATAAGAGGCTGAAGTTTATACAGCAAAGGTGTTACAGAGGGATGGCTGTGAAAGGTGATCTGTAAATTAAAAGTATGAAAAAATAAAGCAAAAGAGGTACTTAGGAATATTCTTATGTGGTTTATTGATGGCTTTGGAACAGACAAGACTTTTAATTTCAAAATTCACATGTTTAAGTAAAAATAATGTGTTTTGCACATTTTGTGCAGTAAGCTAACTTGCTGGTGTGTTAATCAGTGTCTTGATTGTCTGTCTCTTGAGGAAATCGAAAATACAAACCCAATAATTTTAAAAAGACCCCTGAGTTTAAAGTTTGAGCTTTAGTTATGTCCTGTATGTTGCATATTGATTTTTAATATTTTTTCCAATGCGTTATTGTTTTCTTATGTTTAGGAAGCTGAGCAAGCAAGAACAGATTATTTCATTAGAACATTATTACTTGAATTTCAAAATGTAAGTACACAGTCACTTCTGGTCTCACCTTCAATGGTTACTCAAAAGTCTCCAAAATGATACAATGTCAGAAACTCATGAAAATACCTTCACTTTTTTAGATACTGGTTACATATGTAGATGATAAAGTTTGGAAGTGATGTTAAAATCTTAGTATGTAAAGGAGGAAAAGTGAAACTCTTTGCCTTTTATCTATGTTCTTGTTTTCCCAAATGGCTTAAGCTTTTCTTATAAACTTACACTGAAATGTCAGACGTCAAATGTCAAACTTCATTTGACTGAAAAGCAGCTACCAGTAAAAAAAACTAGAGCACTCCTGTAAAAACACAAAGCATGACAGTCTATTTTACAGAATACCTGTCATTTTAATTGTCAATTTGCATTAATAAATGATTTATTACAGGTTAGTCTCATTTGTGGTTATGTTTTCCTTAGCAAAGCTTTGCTCCAATTCAACAATGGATACCACAGCAGTTATGAAAACTGCTTAATCATAAGGGGAGTAATTTTGGGGAATAATTTTTGTCTGCTGTATTTGCTAGGAATGCATGAACTTAATCAATTTGTTTCTGTTAGTGCTCATAACTGACTTGGCTGGCAGACAGCTTAGATAACAAAGTCTGTGTAGTAATTGGGGTTTGTGACATTTTTTGAAATGGTGCACTTCAAAACAGAACTGCATACCAAAAATCCCAAAGCAGAACCTGCCTTCCTTTTAATACCTGAATATTGTACAAACTAGTTACACCAGAAACTGTAGCTGAGGTATATTTTGCTTGCCTATACTATACATGGAAATGATGTCTGGCTGTTGACTTTGGGGAGTTCTGTCCCAGTTAGAAGCCCATGTACTGCTTAAAAACTAAGCAGCAACAAAAAGCTACACTTTGTGCTGAGCTTTTGATCTTAGCAAAGAAACAGAAGTTTGTTCCTGTGAGGAGCAGTTTAACTGAAAGGGTTAACAAGATATGTTGATATTTGATATGTGCATCTGATAAAGTGGTTTTTCTTCAGATTTATGTAGCAGATTTGCTTGAGGATTCCTGTAAAATTAACTACAGACTTTTCATCTTTCTTTGAAGAATTCTATGCATAGCCTTGCACTGGGGACGAAAAGTGTATTTGTGGTATAAAGTAATATCTTTTTAAGTTTGCTTTCAGATTTTCCAGAATAATTATGTTTTGTCACTTTGGTAGCATTTGCAGTGGATTATCATACACACACACAAAAAAAACCCTATGCAAAAGGATTTAAAATTTTCATAAATCTTCAAAGTTATTCTAGTTTCTAGAAGGAAAACCAGTTTGAGTGAAACTTGATTATTTTCAAGAAAGAACTTTGGTTGTTTAGTTTATAAGTGGCAGTAGAAAAAAAGGACTATAAAGGTTCTTTTAAATTTTTGATTTTCATATGAAAAAC
>VWYP01022861.1:305261-403692 GCA_013400435.1 Pycnonotus jocosus | reverse complement strand
ACCAGGTCTTTTTTTTTTTCCTTGACCATTCTGCTAATGTAAAAAATCACTGGTGTTTAACAAAGTAGTTAAGCGAAATTTCTTGGTGGAGCTTAATAGATAGCTATAATTCCTCCTTTTTACTAATGACCTTGATTTTACATAATCATCTAGATTTTTAAATTTGTGCCTTCTTAGGGTGTATTTTTTCTTGTTTTAACTAGCTACAGTGTTTCCATAGAGGCTGGGAAAAGTGAAGCATTAAAAATAGATAAATTTCCATGCTCAAGAGGCCTGCTGTGTTGCTTCTCATATAACTAAACAGAAGGGAGTGTAGGTCTGGAAACCTGTAAACTAACGTGGATCAAAAGCTTCAAGCTCTCCAGGACATTACTTTGAGGGGTGTACTGGAACCCAGAGGTGTGACAGCAGAATGGAAAGGTGCAGTAGAACTAGCTGCTGGTTCTGCTGGTGGCTGCAGAGGCTTTGGATAGTGATGAAAGAGAGGATTTCCAGGGATTCAGGTAGCTGAGTAACTAAGCTGTTCTAAAGCCTGCTTCTTACCTTGTCTTTAGTAGCATTGTAGCTCCCGTTCCTAGAATAAAAGTGTACCTATTGTTGTTGCAAGTGTGATCCATATTTAGGTATGGTCTCAATTATTTCTGTTGTTTTCTTAATTTCCCTCTGTGAGCCTGTGCACATGTGCACACACTTTATTTTGTAATAAACAAAACAACATCCTTTCCCCCTTTTTTTTTCCTCAATGTAAGTTACCAAGGTACAAATAGAAAAAGCATGAAAGATTCTTTCTCCCTTTGCAAGTTACAGCTGTAAGGACATCAAACTTTTTCATATGGTGCAGCATTGTTGGTCCTTTACCCATATAATAGAGAGGGGCTTCTGAACTGTCCCATAGGGCATTTTCTTATGCTTTAGCAGCACTTCCAATATGACATCAGAATTTCTCTTCTATTTTTTGAAGTGGTATAAGCTGTAGGGTTTTTTAATCCAGTAAATGACTTTGCTTGTCAAAGCAAAGGTTCATAGAACTGCTTCTTTGGTACAAACTCAAATATATATTATCATTAACACCTTTCTCCCTGCCTCTTCCCTAGGAGACTCGTAGTGTCTATCAATTTCATTATGTTAACTGGCCTGACCACGATGTCCCTTCATCTTTTGATTCTATTCTGGACATGATCAGCTTGATGAGAGAATACCAGGAACATGAAGATGTTCCTATTTGCATACACTGCAGGTATCAACTGTATTTATCTTTTAATTTTTAAACATTTTCATTTTTTTGATGTCCAGACTTTTGTTAAGGGATACACTAGTTGTGGTTCTAAATCATTATTTATTTATTTATTTTAGTTGGGGGAAAAAAAAATCTCGTGTCAAAATTTAATTCAAAATCATACAGGCTTCATTTTATCAAAACAGATGCAACAGTGAAATTTTACTTTTACTTCAGTTTAAGACAGAGTATCAGTCAGAAAAGAATGAGCCTTTGAAAGGGGACCTGTTTTGAGGTTCTTAAGATGTAAATCCTCATGAGGACAAAACGGACTTTGAAGATCACTGATAATCAGCTTGGGAGTAAAGGCTCCACTCTCAATAGGAGAGACTACATAGCACATGTATCACTCTGTCAGTCTGTGATCTAATGTGACAAAAAAAGATCTTTAATGAGAAGACTGTGGTTTCCGATTGGGAAGTCTTTACTTGTGAACAAGAGTTTCATCCTTGACCTGAAATTTGGCTAACAAAAGAACAGTTGAGACTGAATTGCTGTGAAAATATTTTATTGAATTGACACTTTCTGACAATTTGTCTGGAAATCTTGCCTATTGTTTTAATGCTTTTTAAAGCAACAAAAGTTCATGTGTTATGTCAGGAAAAATTGAATACAGATTTATAAGCCAGTATATATTAAATTCATGGGACCTATTAACTCTTTAGAGCTTAGTTATTCTCTTCAAGGGCTGCATTCTTTTTTTGAGTTGTCACTCTTAAGTGAGGTCTAAAATCATAAACTGACCTAGCACTGAAATCTATTCACTTTATCCTGTTCTTTTTGAATGTCAGTATGATTCTAAATGTTGATTCTTTACAGCAGTATAATTATAATGTAACAATTATGCATTAATTATAGATCTGCATGTGTAAAACAGAGGAATTCATACAATGAAGAAAAATGAATAAGATAGTTTGCTGTCATTCTTAAACTTTCAGATCTAGGTTTTTACCTAAAAAGCAGAAAATACAGATGTGATACTAAATCAGAAAAATGTGGCAAGTCTTTAAATGTATTCTGTTCTGCCATTTTATCATTAAACTTGGAGAAGACCACATCTGATGAAGCAGGAGTACCTGGGAATAGTGTAACAAAAGAAAGAGGCAATAAAATTGTCATCATTGAATCATCTTTCATGACTTCATTTCCAAATGGCTATGAAAACTTGCATTAAAAGATTCAATGCTACATTTCGCGCTGCTGATTTTATTTTTAAGACACCGTAGTGTCAGACATGAAATTAAAATGATAATTGAGGGATTTGGATAATTTTTAACATGGACTTATGAAATATAAGGCTTATAACATTTTTTATCAAATTGAAATAATATCTAACACCTATCTGTTCGTGTTCATAGTGCAGGGTGTGGAAGAACAGGAGCCATCTGTGCCATAGATTATACATGGAATTTGCTTAAAGCTGGGGTAAGGAATCCTAAAAGAAGTTTTATGACATTCTGTAATTTTGTAACAGTGATTGATTGAGCTTCCAAGTGTTCAAAAATAGTGAAATATTTAAGACATTCTGGAACTCTCTTGACAGGTTGCGTGTTTAGTTTCATTGCATTTGTGCTTTAGTATGAACTTACTTTCCTTAGACAGGAAGTTTTTATTTAAAAAGGTCACTATAAATTCTAATTTTTAAAAAATAAATTTCAATATAAATTGGTTTTTGAATTCAACTTTCTCAATCTTTCTGATTTATCATGCAGCTCAAATATAAAGGGATAACTTCATTCTGGGATTTTTAGATTATGAAGCATTGTTAACATTGAAGTGTCATATTAATGACATATCTCATTTCAAAAATGCTTGAAATACTCTCCTCTGGTCTAAATTAAATGTTACTTTGGAGTTGCTTTGAAAAAAAATTAAATAGTTGCAGGGTGGAGAAAACAGATTAATTTTACCTATAAGAATTACACTTTTTTTTTTTTGATGTTTAATGGCTTTTGTATTGTTGTTCTGACAGTTATGTCATTGTAATTAACTTGCTTTTGTATTTCAGAAAATACCTGAAGAATTCAATGTATTTAATTTAATACAGGAAATGAGAACGCAGAGGCATTCTGCAGTGCAAACAAAGGTAAACTTTGTTTTAAAATGAATGTGATAATATGTCACTATTCTTTAAAAATATCTTCTGCATTAATTTTTATCTGGTACTTTATTTTAGGAGCAGTATGAACTTGTCCATCGAGCCATAGCACAACTGTTTGAAAAGCAACTGCAAAAATACGAAAGTTGTGCAGACTGGAAGATTGCAGATGGAGTGGTAGGTGTCTTTCCCATATGTAGCTGTTAGCTTCTGATGAAAATTCTCCTGTGAAGTTGTTTTTAAAATGTTCAATGGTGTGATCTTATTAAGTTCTCATGTTTTTTAAAGTACTGCTTGCATTGAAATAGATTAGGGGAGAGAAAAACAAGTTTAAAATGCATTTGTCAGGGAGCTTCATGCTCTACCCTTTTAAGAAAGGAGAAGTGGAAAATATTCTTCATTGGTATTCACAGCATTTGAGGATTTTTCTGTCTTTGTGGCCTTCTCCTTTAAATTTCATGTTCTGCATAGATTTATTCTCTTTTTTATGTTTAGATATGTTTTCTTGGCTGTTGTTGGGCACTATGTGAAATGTGGCTTTTTGGATGATTATATTCTTTCTCTCCCACAGTCCAGAACTCTGTACCACCCTTCGTCCCTGGATTGTGTTTTGTTTATTCAGTGATTTTCTATCCCTAATTGGTATAGATTCCATAGCTCTCTAGAGGAAGTATGAGTGATATCTTCAGGACTCTGTAATATCGGGAAGCAATTCTAAATGTCCTTTTATTCATAAGCATCCCATTTATTTTAGGGATTTAGCTGTCGTCTGCTGTGCTTTCTAGGAAGTCTAGAATATTTTCAATTCTTGGATTAAAGGCATTCACCCTTCTGCTAACTCCTAAGAATTTATATCAGTTCATGCAGTATTTAGGAAGTCTTTAGTCATGACAAGAGCCGGTTGACTAAATGCAATAGGACTGGCTGCTTTTATTTGTTACAGGTTTGGTTAAGCTGATGTGTGGTTGTTTTTTTGTTTTTTTTTTTTTTTTCTGAGAAATGAGCATGGCAATGTTTGGAATATGCAGATTGATTAGCTTTGTACAGAAGTAATTTCTAAGTACTTGAGTTTTGATCATAAAATAATAGGTAGATCAGTCTACTGTGTCTTCTGGTTATTTGACTTAAATCTGGCCTGTGTCCGTGCTCCTATATAGAATCAAAAAAGTCTCTTATTTACTTATTCCTATTACTATATATACTAAATGACTTAGATATTCCAGAAGATGAGTAAAGCTGTGGCACAATATGGTAATCCTCTGTAACAAAGGCAAGTGCTGTCTTCAGCACAGCTTGAGAGATTTTCTGACTAATAAAACAAGACCAAATGGAAAATGGATGGGTAATGTACATGGGGGTGAGAGAGAGATAAATCCCAGCTCTGAAAAGGCAGTGATGGAGTGTGAGTTTTGAGTTTTACTTGGATATGATCTTGTTGTCTTAAAAGTTGTAAAGGAAATTGAATTTTAGCAGTTACTTGGAAACTAGTAAGAGCACAGAATGTAATGTCCTTGTGTGGGTACCTTGCAGTGTGACTACTGACTGTGTGCCAGGTCTGCTTATCTCAAAAACATGTTACAGAATTTGAACATTGAACAACTGGACAAGGATCAAAGGTGTTGGAAGGCTCAGTCTAAAGAACAGCCAGACTGAAGTGGAGAAAAAATGGCTGAGGTTAGATACAACAGAGGCTGAGTAACAACAGAGAGCTGATTACTATTAACTTTTTCTGAGGGATACCAGTGAGATCTGAAAGACTTAATAAAAAAGTGACATTTGTATAAAAAATGCAACATGAAACTGCAGAGCTCCTTCAAGCTGAAAGCCTGTGTCTTTGGGGTGAATATCGCACCATCTTGGAATCTTCTTCCATGAGCTTCACTAACCTCTGATCTATGAAATTCCAGAGTTGCAATCTGTTGGAAACCATTCTAGGGAAGGATCCCTGTACGCCTGCTCTGATCTTATTCTTCCCTGGAAGTTCCCTTTTGGTCACTCATGGAAGCAGGCAAAGTAAATTTCTATCTGACCAGGCATAGCCTTTTTTTGTGTTGGGAAATGATGCTTCTTCCTACTGTTACTTGAATAACTCTGCAGAAAGGTTGAGGAGAAAAGAACTCTCATGGATGAAGAATTTCTGCATCTAAAAGTTTGGTACTTAAATTTGCCACTGTCCACTTGTTAGAAAATTTGCTTTCAAGGAATTAACTGGTCTAAGCTTAGCTTCTGTTCTGGATTTATAAGGGAAACATCACATATCCAGTTAAACGTTTCTTGCAATTTTAACCTGATTCTCAAAACTTTAAAGCTTGCTTAAGACATGACTTTCATATTCTGACAAAGCTCCTTTTTTACCTCCAGTGGTGTGATGTAGTATCTGTTGTATATAATATCTGATTTTCCCCAGAAATTTTCTAGTTTGTTTTCTTTTAAAAAACAAACAAGTATTCTGGGATGTATCTTGGTTAAAAAACTAATTCTGAGGCAGGAAGTTTTCAAATAACTTTGTTAAATACAATGTAGTATTCTAAGGCTCCTTCATGTATGTTACTCTTCCTGCAGATGCTACAGCAACTATGAAATCTTCAATATGTGAACTGTTTTAATTATGTGCGGTGAAAACAATTCCAAGTAAAAATTCCTGTGCTATTTTGGATATATTATTACTAGTTAAGCAGGAGATGCTACTAGGCTGAAGAGGAAATATATCATTTATTCCCTTTTGATAATGCTGTGAAGAGCTGGAGTGCTCTGTAAGGTTGTCCATGGTTTTGTTTCCCTGTTGTTCTCATTTCAAGCAATGTTTGAAATGGGTTGGGTTCCAGAGGCTCTGTAAGCAGGGCTTGTCAGTAACATCCCAGTAAAAGGTTAATCTGATTGGCAGTGAGGGGAATATTCACAGGGAAGTAGCTCAGACACAATCCTAGACGTGTGTTCCTGTGAACTTGCCAGCTTTGCCCTGCTGGAAACAATACTGTAAAAAGCAGCAAGGCATGCGGTGTTTGAAAATAGACTTATGATAGGGTTAGAATTTCCATTAGAATTTGATAGATTTGAAACCATGTAGAAAGTATATGATGTGCTTCAATGTAGTAAACGTATATTCTTACCATATAGTTATACCCATTGTGAATGTGTAGAATTACAAATGTTTAACATAACACTAAGTATTTAAATGAAATGAAATAAGTGAAGCTCTGCTCAGATACCAGTACTTTCAACAGTACCTCAAAGCAGCCAAATTTCAGGGTGAAGAATGCTGCTCAGGAGCCATTTTTTTGTGATAAGAATTCAGATGCTAAATTTGATAATCACAATTATTCCCCTCTCCCACTTAGTAGTACTTTCGAGTTACCAAACAATTAAATTGGAACAGAGTCTTGGACTGAAGCCCTTCCCACTGAAATTCTTGATCATATTGTCATGTATTTCAAGTTAGTAGCTGTGTTTCTCATCGTCATTGGCTTTGTTAGTACTGCTGTGAAAATATTTCACTTGGTGTTGTGTTTGGAAGCTTTGAAATATATGTGAGATCATTAGTCTTGGTCATCTGATAAGGTATCAGTCAGATTTGTATCAGTAAAATATTTTATGAATTATGTGAGAAGGTTCTTCATGAGCTGAAGTGAACTGGAGCTGTCTTGGAAAGTCTGAATCATATGGAATTTAGTCAAGTTAGATGTTCTGTTTGGAAATCAGAAAAAGAAAATTGGTTAAAAGACACAACCAAGCTCTCTCTCAATTCAAAAATGTTTCTTGTTGAATTTTTTCTCTTGACATTACCAAGCATGTTACAGTACTGCAAGTCCTTGTTTTGCCTTTATCCATGAGTAGAAGCTTGTGTTAATAAACATTTTCTCCAAAACCTGGCAGTGCTGGTAGTCTCCAGTGTCTCTTGCATTTCATGCTGTAAAAGCGACAGAGATCTGTTGCTGTGGTTGACTGCACTCTTAGAAGTCATGGAGGAGTCAGCTGCTCTAAGAAGAATGTTGTTGTTTGAAACATTAATGGTTTAGAAACTGTAAGTGAACAGACTGCTCTTCATAGTCTCTTGGCTGTATGGCAGCTTGGAAGAATATTTTCTGTTATTGCAGCATTCTAAAAAATCATGTATTTCTTCAGAGACATTTATCTCATTGCCTCTGTTGGAATGTTTTGTTTAATCTGAGTCACTTGAGTGTATCATTTCAATCTGAAATATTTCTCTTTTTATCTACTGATGCTCAGTGATTCCCATGCTGCTTTGTGAAAAGGGCAAAAGGAATGCCTCAATTCCTTTTAAGGGAAAACATGAGATTACTTCTGGAGAAGTCTTTGCAGTAAATTTGCCAATATTTTACCAGTACAGAAAGCTTCTGAATGACATTAAATATTTCCACTGTGAGTTCCAAAAGAAACTGATACATTGCAATTCCTGGGCAAAAGGTTTTGAATTGTAGGCAGAGTGTGTGAAATCTCAGTCTAAGACTATGATCCTGTATTTGCCTGAAGTTAGTGACAGCACTCTTTGATGATTGAGCCAGTGGAGGAAGCAGGTGGAGGAAAGACCCGCCCCCCCCTTGGAAGGTGATAGCATGGTTTGAGTTACCTTAGCAAGCTGGATTCAGACACTGCCTCTGCCATGAGGAGTCCTTGTTTCTCTGCATTACTACAGGAACATTAGTTACTCTGCATTTTAGTAGACATGGGGCAACCTACACAAAGTATTTGAGTTTATGGTCTGGTCATTTGTTAATGTAGTCTTTCATAGGTAGGTATGCACATGTCTATATATGTGCACTCTAACAGAATATGTAGAAATTCCTAACTATGAGCAGTTTCACTTGATCTCAGTAGCTATTCCCTCAGCAGCTCCAAGGGAACTCTTGAACTGTTGAGCATTTGATGCATGTAGACACAAAGGTTGGGGAAAGATCCTGTTCTTTTGTTTACCCATGTTGCAGTGAGAAGCCTGCCACAGTAGGATAGTTGTCTTCTGTGAGAAAGTAGGGTGCTACACTGAGCACTTTGTGAATTGCACATTTGTTAATCCATTTTTAAAACATTATTCTGTATGATGACTCCTGTGAGCTATGGATGTTGTCCTGGTTTGTCTAAGCCGATACTTTTAGAAATTGTGCTCTGCCCGAGAATGCAACATCTGTCTAGAGAAGCAAAGGAGTGGTGACTGATGTTGATAAGCTGTGCTTAGGAAGGCTGTGGAAGGCTTTTTCTTAATACCACCATCTGCTCTTCTCAGCAGATGCAGTCATCCCAGTGAGATACCCTATATTCACTTTCAGAGCTGAGCTTCCTCATTTCTGCTCCGTGCTAGTTTTTCTGAATGTTTCCTTATTCCCTTACTTTGATACATGACAGGGAAATCTGTGAGTTGGTGTCACTCAAGGGTGATCAATACTCAAAATACTGGTTATTCCCTATTTCTTGTAACACAGAACTGAGAACAACGGGGAATGACTTCTCTAAAAGTGAGTGAAGACTTCCCAGAAACATCAATCCATTGAGCTAATTAAGGAAAGTAGCAGAGTACCTCTCTTTTTGGTGACAGTAATTCTTGTAATCATTCTTGTTCCTTATTGAATGTAACTAAAACAGTGAATGGATCTGGAGTTTAACCTAATGCACAAGTGAAAGTTTTGAACACCTCTCTGCCTGAAGCCTTCCCTGTTTACAAAACTGGGGTAACCACTGGCTCTGGTATTAAATTTGAAAGTACTGTTTTGTGTGCACAGGTTTTCTTGTTGGGTTTTGTTTGTTTGGGGGGGTTAATCTTTTTTTCAAGGAATTATTTTTGTAAACACTGTGGTTGTGTATCTGCCTTGGACATTTGAGTTTATATACATTTTTGTAAGGCTTATACATATGTTTTGTTACTAGTAGCAAAAATGTCAGTGCCTTTTCAGCTACTTCTGCCTGTCTCAACTAGGAACAGCTTCTTACTGTGTATGTGGAGTTTTAAAAAGCTTTGACATATGTTACCTTCTTTAATAAGCTTTTTCTTCTGCCTGGAAAAGCATATCTCAGGAAACATTCTGTTCACAAACACTTCACTTTACAAACATAGAAGGACAGGGATGCAGCTGCTGGTTTGTTTTCTGGACAAGTTAGTCTAGAGCCAACAGGCACACCCTTTCCCTTGCCAATACCCTTTAGAAAACTGAGTGCATAAATAAGAAATGTATTCCTGAAAGCTTCTGTGCTAGTGGAACTGAACTGGGAGACTTTTCTGATTTGCTGTAGGATGGAGAAGTTGGTGGTGAGGAGTCTCACTCTTTGTGATATCTGCCTTGTGAGACTGGGATGTGCTGTGGTGCTGAAGCAAGGCCAGCAGCCTGCTCTGTTCTCAGAGTGCAGTTGTTTAGGATGTGTTCATTTCTAGCTTTGGTTGTTAGTACTTATGAGTAAGGGGATCAGCCTTTTTTGTACAATACCAATGCACTTAGTGCTGTCCATAGTGACCAATACACAAGGGAGAGATTCAGAGTTTGCAGTGCACCACTGGGGGAAGTGGGGAGGAACATGACACAACCACTGAGCAGGAAATGGAGTTTATTGTTGGATACTGGGAGCCTCAGCATCTTTGGCACCAAGCTTCAGCATGGTCCCCTGCCTGAATGAGGCAATAAAATTAATGTCCATATTTGTTAAAGGCAAGATGATCCTTATCATCCTCACTCATTACTTGATGTCAAAAAGTAGGAAATTGCTTTTTAAATTTTTTGAGAGGAGCTGGTAAGAGGGTTTGGATGTTCATGCCCCATGGAAATGTTTCCAGTGCTGGGTACCCCAAATCTGGGTGCAAACAGGAGGGTGATTCTGCCCCTCTACTCCATGCCTGTGAGACCCCACCTTGGGTATTGCATCCAGCACTGGGGTCTCCAGCACAGAAAGGATCTGTTGGAGTAAGTCCAGAGGAGGAGCACAGATGAACAGAGGGATGAACAGGTCTACTAAGAAAACAGACTGAGAGAGTTATGGTTGATCAGCCTGGAAAAAAGAAGGCTCCAGGGAGACCTTATTGTGGCCTTGCAGTACTTCAAGGGGGCTTATAAGAAAGATGGGGACAGACTTTTTAGCAGGGCCTGTTGCAGTAGGACAAAGTGTAATGGTCTTAAATTCAAAGACATTCAGGCTAGATGGAAAGAAGAAATGTTTTATGATGAGGGTGATGAAAGACTGGAACAAGTCACCCAGAGAGGCTGTAGATGTCCCATCCTGGCATTCCTGACAACAGCCAAGGCCAGCTTGGGCTCTGAGTAACTTGATCTTTTTAGAGATGTCCCTGCTCGTTGCAGGGAGATGTTGATTAAATGGTCTTTGAAGGTCCCTTCCTACACAAACTGTTCTATGATTCTATGAAAACCAAACAACTTTGATTGACTGCAGTGGGAGCTTCAGTTGTGTTCATTTAAATGTGAGTGGCTTTTATCCGCTAATTGAAACTTACTCCAAAAAACCCCTGATAGTTACAGCTAGTGGTCAACAGGACAATGAACTCCCTGTGCAATTTCCCTGAAAGGGCTAACACAATCCATTCATTAAGGAACAATAGGGTATTTCTGCTGAAGTACTTGTGCAATATTATATTTGACAACCAGTTAATGGAGGCAGTTAGGGAGAAACAGTAAGATCAAAATAGTTAGTTTTTTTCTTCACAAGTAAAGCATGACTTAGTACACTGAGGAATAGAATTTGATAATAGACTCTCACAGTAGCCAACAGTGGTATGGTAACTTCTAAGACAAGTAATAGAAATTAAAACCATAAAACTAACTAATTAATCTAAATTTAGGTGAAGTTAGTTAACTGTTGAGGCAACATGTAGTATATCTTCCAAAGCAAAAATTGCTCACTGAATTAAAATGCAACTGTCATATCTGAAGCAGAAATTTAACAGGGAATTCCTTTTTGTTCTGTAAGACTGAAGATCAGTCTATCGCCAGTCTCAGCAGGCAGGCTGGCAGATAGCAGACCCTATTGCCTGAATGTGGTATTGTGCTTTGAAATGAATTACACCAGTTTGGGATATTTGTTGTTCTTTTTAAAGATTGCTTTTCAAAAGAGAACTCCTGCAAGAAAAGCCATTAGGTAAAATAAGCATTGAAGTTAAGATGACACTAAGGTCCTCCTTGGTTTTGTTGGGTCTTTGGCTGTGGCACATGTTTGGAAATTGTATATCAGCTTTAGACTATTGCATGTTCTGTTTTGATTTTTAATCATATATGGCTTTTTCCTTATTTTTGCTTAGTGGCTGGGTTGAAACGGTGTTGATAGTCACTCTTGGGGCGCTGTGTTTTAGATCTGTGGTGACAACAGTGCTGAAGGTTGGTTGTAGCTAATGCTGCAGCTATTGCTGAACAATGTTTGCACAGTCAGGAACTGGCAAAGGCCCACGTATGGAAGCTTATGAATGATTGCTTTTGCATTGCTTGTTTGATTTCTTTTTGTCTTCTCTCACTTCTCCTTTGCCTGCTAAACAATTTTGTCTTGACCCACGAGTTTTCCTGCTGTTCCTTTTCCCCTCCAGGGGTGGAGTGGAGAAATAAGAGTGAGAGTGGTTCTGTGGGGCTTGGCTGCCTGCCAGGGTTAACCCACAACAGTATTTTATATGTACATACATGTAAGTGTGTATGGATTTATAAATACATGCATATATAAAAGATGTCTTTAATTTTTATGGTTCTAAAGAGAAATTGAAATCTTCATGCTTTACTGAGTAAATTAAACTTTCTTGCACACAAATGGGAGATTATTTGAAAGTGGTTTAGATCAGTGCATTAGGACACAAGTGGTAAGACCATTCTCATTTTCTTACAACACTGTAGATTATTCTTATCTTCATTGGAGTGATTGTACAAGTGAAAATAATTAGACTGACTGGAAAATAAATGCTTTATTATCCAATTATTGATTTAATTATTCAACGTGAATTCTTGGGAGGGTGTACAAGAGCTTGCTCACTACTAAAGAAAGATCAGCTTTTGAATATTTTCTCTAGTGGATTGTTCAATGGCAAGCAGACTAGAATCTTCAGTCAGAAAAATCTGAAGTTGGATACACAAGATAAAAAATAATTTTGTACATTTGCAATGGAGTTTTCAAAGGGATCTTTATATTATAGCCAAAAATAGGTCATATTGTTATATATTACTGCCAAGTGTCATTACACTTTGGACCTCACAGGTCAAATATTGTGTGTATCAGCTTTACAGCCATAAGTAAAAATACCTTATTTTCTTTTAATCAGGATGAAAATAATACAGAAAATGCAGTCAGTTCTTCAGATGCTGAGAAACAGGATTCTCCTCCACCAAAGCCTCCACGGACCCGCAGGTAGTTAACTGTGTTCCTATGCTATTTTAAGCTGAAAGATGAATAAAGCTACTGATACTATAAAGACTTAAGATGAATATGTCGTGTTTATAAATAGAAATATACACAATGCAAATAGAAGTCTTGTAATTGACTTAAAATATAAGCTACAATATCTTTGGAAAGTCTGTGTTTAAATATACCTACCTTTCAATTATTATCTGTGAGTAGACAAATTTAGTAGTCAGATATGTTAGATCTACTTGTGTTTTAATTCTGCTAAGTGATAGTAGTAAAATAAAATAGCCTCAGATAATCTCCAAACCCTCATTTTTGGAGACAAAACCATAATGAAACATACCACAAAAATCTCAGACAAGTACTGTTTTTGACTAGAGTATGGCAACCAAATGCTGTTATTATTGAGAAGAATTGGTCTCACCAATCCTTTCATTCAGCAGAGGAAAATCTTCTCTAGCTCCTACAATGCCTTGACATAGCTTTACAGAAGGCAAAAGTAAATCTGAACCAACAGATTCATCAGCCTAAAATGAGTACCCAACCCAAGTGTTAAGAGAGCTAAAGAAGCAGCTCTCCTGAACTGGGTGTCCAATTCCCCCAGCTGCTTTGTAGAGAGCTTCTAGTGGCCTTTGGCAGATGATCTTGCCTGTGTTCCATTGCCTGTAGTTAAATACAAGGTGGGCACTTGGATTTCCTAAAGTTGTCCAATGACATAAGAAACCACCAGCCAGTTGATATTCTTGCAGAACATTTAGGCATAAGTAAAGTATAATTCCTTTAAAATAAGGAGATGGAAGTAAGTTGGGGCTTTTTACAAACAAATTTCATGCTTGTTGCTATGTAGGCAATACATTCTTTTTGCCTTATTTGGATTGATGGTAATGTGATTGTATTCAATTATGTAGATTAAGAAGAGGTGTCAGTTGACCTGTGTTCATGATGAGTTCCAAGCTCATAATGAATTTCATCACTGAGATTAGAAATATGATTTCTATCCAATAGATGATTTCCTTACTAGTGTTCCTTGCAATAATCTCAGGTGTACCTTGGTTTGTGTAATTTTTATATATTCATGTACTATTAACATACGTATAATTCATGTAATTCATGTTTAAGCACACATCTGTCTTATCTGCATTGCATTGTTCTTTACTTGCTGCATTAAGTTAAAATCTTTTAATCTCTCCTTAAAGCCTGAGGTTTTTTTGGGCCTGTTTCCATAAAATCATACTTTCCCATCTGCCAGCAGTGGCAGGCAGATTGGTTTCTTAGAGGTGAATAAATGGAAGGTTTTAGCAAAGCTGTTGTCTTTCTAAAATGGAGATTATCTTTGAAAAACAATTAATTAAACTACTCCTGGAAGATGCTTCTGAGGAAAGACTTTATTTGCTATTAGTCACATCTGCTCAAAATATCCACTAATGAGCATGTTTTTTTCTTGATGTGGGGGGTAATTATTTCAATTCTACAGCCTGATTCAGTCAGGACATAGAGCCAGGTTTTGTGTATTGTGGATGTTTTGGCATAGATTAACATCCTTTTCCTGGGGAGGATGGGAGAGCAGAATCAGTGAAACATTCTAATTTAATCCCCATATGCACAAAGAAGCATTTTTAGGTTGCCAGCCAAGTGTGTACTTGAGTTTTACATGCACTGTCTCTGAAGAACTTACGAGCAAGTTGCTAAAGCTGCTATTTTTGAAAATAAACAAGATTTTTCCATTCTTTATAATCTGTGTTGTAAATGGCTTTATAATGTAGAGTTAGTAAAGCAAGCTGCATTTTTTTAAGGGAAGGTTTAACATTTGCTTTGTTTTTTAAAGCAAAAAGGGCTATAGAGATTGATAGTGCAGAATACTTTGAGCCAGCTTGGTTTCAGGTGAACTTACCTGAGGTGATCCTGAGTGAGCAGGAGAAAAGCTGGGATGTTTTTCTTCACCTCAGGATGCTTGTTTTCTGTATTGTTACTGGACTAAGCCATGTTTGCTTGGACAGTAAAGTCTGTGATACCTATTAGGTGATTTCTGACAGCCCCATGTCTGCTGGATGAGATGGTGACATCTCCTCTGCAGCCGTTTCCACTGGCTCACCACTCAGGAGACGGCAGAATTTTTCTGTGAAGGTGGCTTTCTCTCACTCTCTCTTGTTCTGTTTATAATATTATAATGAAATCAGCTCAGTATCTTCTTTAGACTTTAGGATCTCTTCTTCTGAAAGTGCAGCTAAATATCATGTAAACTCTGTCTGTGCTAAGGATGAGATGTTACTAAAGACTTTTATCATGCAAGGTAGGAAGCTTACTCAGGGAGGTATAATTGATCCTTTTAATACTTGCTTTGGCCTGGGCATGTATTGGGGAAGGAGTGATACTTGCTAGGCCGCTTTTATGTCTGCATAGAAGTTATAAGTATCTTTAGGATATTGTTATTATATTGGTATTTTATTTAGTAAGGTTTCCATGAAGCATCTAGCTGTACTTGTTTTGCAGAGGTTTTGGAATTGTATTGCCTTCCAATCTTTTATCACCTTGTAATGCTGTAATGTAATTAAACTTGCTGTACAATATGTGAGTGTAGTCATTTAGCTTAATGTCTCTCTCCATTTGATGTCAACATAAAAAAATTCTAATATTACTCCTGGATTATTACAGAGGTAAACAAGAACAATTCATTAATGCATACATCAGCGCCTTATCCTAGAAATTGCTTGGCTTGGCAGTTGATGATCACTTCTTGTGAAAGTCACCTTTCTTTAGAGGACTTGAGGGGATGGAAAGTCTTCATTAGACATGTTTTAGTTAATTATGTTCAGGTTAAGAGGAGAGCATAAGTAAGGTTTAACTTTGTTAGATATAAGACTGCAAAAAACTTAAGTTTTAAGTTTATGGTTTACGACTGTGCTTGATTTTATGTAACTGATGTGTCAGAATTCAGAGGGAGCACATTAATACCTTTAAGTATTAGTCCTTGAAATATATATGTGCTTAGAAGTTGATTCTAAAGTATTTGGGAAAAGAGGTGGTTTGTTTTAGTCAGGCTTTATTTTGGTTACAGAAAGTTCTTTATTTTCAAGTTCAAATGCAGTTTGAAATCAAAGCATAAACTTAGAATAAACCCATAAAAAGCAAAGATGGTTCAACGGCTTTTTTGTATGTAGTGTAATGAAGAGCTGTGTGCTGCTGTCTGAAGGAGAAAAGGTGAAATACTGTAGCAGTTTAACTTCTCATCAGATTCTATTTGGACTTCAGTCTAATGATAGTAAATGCATTTTCAGGGTTATGTGTTACTCTGTTTCATTTCAAGCACTGCAAACCATCTTTTTATCTCCTGCAAAGCTAAGATAAAACTCATTGATGGGTATTCCTTCTTAGTTAACTGTCTCTAATTTGTATGCCACAATTAAAAAACCTAAAAGCCTTGGTAAGTAAATTTTAAGAGAAATTCACCAGCTGGTTATTTTTATTAATTCATTGTACTTTTATATAAATTATTGTAGCACATTTGCAACAGCTTCACTCAGTGGACTGCAGCATTTCTTTAATGTGGATGGCAATGATTTAGTGCTAAAGAGAATAACATGGTTGTCTAACTTCAGCCTGCTTATGTTGAGTTTAATTTTCCTATTTTAATTATGAGGGAGGATGTAGAGCTTGGTATCTATTTTTGGTTGTTCATAGAAGCTGCATTCCATGACCTTGGCATCACTCTCTTTTATTTGAAACACCCTACAGTATGCTCCATAGAATAACCATGGATTACTTAAGGCTTTTTTTCTTTTGAACATTGGCCAAGTTTTAAATCTCAACCCATTGTGCACGGTTTTAGTAATACAGCTCTTTTCTATTAGGAGTAGAATGAATAAGATTTTAAAACATTCTAAAAATTTATAATGTATTGCAGAGAAAGCAATAAATGGCTTTTTTCATCTATACATTTTTGATTGAAAGCTGTGGGAAGGCTTTTTTTTTTTACTTTTGACAAATTATAGTACTTTTGACAAATTGTGTGTAATTGTTACTATGACAAATAATTTTTAAAAGTTTTTATTGCATAAATCATGATTTACCTGACACCTGAGAAGCCACTGGCATAAGGGCTCTGCATCAGCTGCTCAGACTGTGGCAATAAAGGTGTATGAAAAAGCTGCCTCAACCAGGGAAATTCCATATCCAGCTTTAAATGAGGAAGTGCCCAGGTAGTGGCATTCCAAGAGAATCAGGAGCAGTTGTATCTGAAGAAGCACTTGAAGGCTGAGTCATGACAAAGCTCTCTATTTTTTTAATCACATAGTGAGATTTTGCAACCATATGTGTTTATTTAAAGCTATAATACAGGGAAACTTACTTCTCTTACTTATATGGCCTGGCTTTCTTTGGTTCACTGACTCTTTTTTGTCTCAATATCCTCTTTCATGAGCTTTCTGTTAGTTTCCTGGTATTTAAAATCACTCTGGTCTTACTGTCTCCTGTTGTTTTCAACAGTATTAGTAGTTCATTTTCAGATAATTTTCTCCTGCTGGGGGCAGAAGTATCTCTGGAGCACAGCTGCTGAAGGACATGCCCAAAGAGAACATTATGCAGCAGCCCAAAATACCCAAGATTCACAAGACTTTTAGAAAAAACTACTGCCAAGCATATCTTCTGAATGTGTTCATATCCTAATATTTCTGCTCTGTGAAAACAAACAGAAACATTATTTGCAATGCAAAATATGTGAAACAGTAATATTAAAATGTCAATAAAATGGAGAAAAATGTTACTTATTGGGATCTATTTCCTAATCTAAAGAGAAAAAAATGCATTAGAATGCTTTTTGGATGTCTCAGTTCCTGAGGACAGATATCCTTCAGTATTAATAAGGCAAAGAATGATTTTGGCAAATAATTTCATTTCTTCACTGTAAGCTTTCATTTAAGAATGAAAGAGTGACATTTAACTTCAAATGTAATGGGGAACATTGTAGTAGTTTTGTTGAGATGTGCAGGAGGAAGTTGTTTAATCAACTTTTGTGCTGCTGATTTGTGCAGCATTTCCTGTATCATCAGTTCTGTGGATTGTTCTGAGGGAACTGTTTGAATACACGAGGCTCTGTTTACCACTGGATCAAAGGGTAGAGTGATTTTATTGAACAGTAATTGGTGAAGAACTTAATGAATTTTGACTGGTATTGTCGACCTATAACCGTGTTATATCTAATTTAATACTAATTTGCTCCTTTAGCTAATTGTAATGCTTAATGTTAGGTCTATACCAGACAAGAAATTAGTTTTGCTGATTGCAAATAACTCTGGGTCAGGAAAATCAGGTCAATAAGAGAAAATCATGATTTTCAGTAGGAGGATTTAGTGGAGATTACTGAGGAGCATCACTGCTGGTAAAAGGGAGCATGTAAACATTTGTGCAAGTGCACTCACTGTTCCCCTCCCCATTTGGAACAGGGGAGAGAAATCCAAGAGGAGGGAATTCTCTTGTGCTTAGTGTGTATTAAATAGGACCAATTTATTGGAGCAATATGTCCCCCCACCCCCTTTCCTGTCTTATCTTTACTGATTCAGGCAAACAACTTATTTTCAAGCTTATTCATTTTTCAACAACATTTAGAGGCAAGAGTTCCCAAATTACTTCTGTTAAACTGCTTTGATATGCTTTGCATGTCTCCTGTTTTAGTCTGAAGAAAAACAGCAATATGCAAGTGCAGGGAGGAGAGGAAGAGAAGGAATTTGAGGCCCAGCTCTTCGTGGCAGGAGTCAGGCACAGAGTGGAAGAGATCACCCAGAACTGCAAGGGGATCTGGGGTTTTCCAGATACAAAAATACAGGAGCTTGTAGGAGATAATGTGGAAGCTGAGAAACTTGCAGTACTTCGGGGGTTAGGATTTTCACAAACTGAGAATCCAAATGATTCTCTTTAGTATGGAATCCCTTGTATAAAGATTTTAGTTCTGTAGCCCATACTGCTATAGCTTGGTGCTAACAGAGTCACAAGGGTGAAACACATGCTGTAGCCTGTCCCAAATCAGGTATGCTTTTAGTTCTCTACAAGACTAAATTGTGAGACAGTCCTTGGGCTTTTGTTTTGGGTGCTTTTCCTGTATGTCATGGTAGTCTCAAGAATTTGCACTTGCTGAGTCCTTCTTAGGCATAGTTTGGAGGTAGTTCTTTGATTTTGTTCATTATGTGGCATGCAAACAAATAATGAGAGCCTGTCTGATGCCTTTCTCTTGTAGGCAGAGTTCTTGTGCAATTGTGTGGTCCTCCTTATGCTGGAGGGTCTCATGAGAGCAGAGTATAGGGGCAGAGTAGAATTCCCTCCTTCCATGTGTGGGCCATGCTCCTTTGGATGCAGCCCAGGACATGGTTTGTTTTTGGACTGTGGTGAGTTGGTCTCTGCACACTGCTGTGTCATGGCAAGCCTCTCCTCCACCAGCACCCCACGTCCTTCTCCACAGGGCTGCTCTGTCTGTTCAATCCCCAGTCTGTATGGATGCCAGGGGCTGCCCCAACCCAGGTGCAGCACCTTGCACTTGGCCTTGTTGAACCCAGTGATGGCCTCACGGGCCCACCTCTCGAGCTTGTCCAGGTCTTCCTGGATTTTTAAAGCGATGGAAATTATAAAAATGCCTTCATGAGTTATGCTAAATGTTTGTAGTCAACTACTCTGCATCTAATCTGAGCATATGCTTCTCCTTTTAAGTAGCTTGAGATGAACTGCAGTTATAAGTGCTGTGGTCTTGCCAGTATGCACTGTAATTTGGGTAATAAATTCTACTGGGGATATTTTTTATGTTGTATGTACCTCATGTCACCTAAATTTGGTTTGCGACTAAGCAGAGAATATCAAATACACAAACATAAAAATGCAATCCTCTTGGGCATGTACAAAAAATAAAATTGAAGGAAGATATTTAGTGTTAAGTGGGCTGTAAGGATTTTTTTTTTAAAAGAAATCTTTCTTGGCTTTATACAAATTTGAATTCCTTATGTCAAGTTTCTCAGAGGCACTTAAGGAAAAAAGTAGTGAAATGCTGCCACAAGAGGGCCTGTCTTGCAATGTCTTTGCAAAATGCTTCTGGGAAAGGATGTGAGCTATCTTTGAACTATTAGTGAGGATTAGTTGTGGCTTGAATGAATGTCTTTGTGATATTCTGAAAGACATTTTAAGTGTGTTGACTTAATTCTTGCCTACCCCACTAATCATTCTGTAACTGTTGTCTGTGTGCAATGGAAGCTCTGTGTGAAGTTCGATATTGGTATTACAGCATTAATTACTGCACTGAGATGAATAGATATTTAAAATCTTGTCAAAATCCAGAAATCTTAGACAATTGTGTCTTGGTTGTTTTGCAGTTGCCTTGTAGAAGGAGATGCTAAAGAAGAAATCTTGCAGCCTCCGGAGCCTCAGCCAGTACCACCAATCCTCACACCATCTCCCCCATCAGCTTATCCAACAGTCACTACGGTGTGGCAGGACAATGACAGATACCATCCAAAGCCAGTTTTGCACATGGTTTCATCAGAGCATTCGACAGACCTCAACGAGAATTACAATAAGTCCACAGAACATTCAGGGAAGAACGAACCCAGCGAACACACAGAGAGGAGGCTGGAGCGCAACTTAAGTTTTGAGATCAAGAAGGTGCCTCTTCAGGAAGGACCACGAAGCTTTGATGGCAACTCTCTGTTGAACAGGGGACACGCGATTAAAATTAAGCCTGTATCATCCTGTGTAATTGATAAGAGCTTTAAGCCACAGGAACAGATTTCAGGGGATTCATTTGTAGATGCTTCTCAAAACTCATGTATGGAATACAGTGTGCCACAGTCTAACACAGCCTTAATATCTTCACCAGAAAGTCTGCAGAGCCAGCAGGTGTCTGATACTCCACCCAGACCAGACCGTCTGCCTCTGATAGAGAAGGGACATGCCACGTGGTCACTACATGGGCCTGAAAATGCACTGCGTACACCCGTGTCTGAGGAGCTGTCTTCAGACACCTTGTGTCACAGTGTTAAAACTCTCTCTCTAGTATCCAACACCCCTGCTGAACATCCTTCCAGTGATACTGTTGATCATACTCCTCTTTCTGTTCGGGCACCCCTCTGTTTTACTAATCCTCTCCATGCAGATGATTCTGACACAGATGAGGTGGACTTTGACAGAGCCATGAGCAAAAGCGCGTCCAATGTGTCAACCGCAAGTGCCACAGTCTCTGCTGCCACTAATACTGAAAACATTTCTGCCAGAAAAGTATTGCCAATGTCTATTGCTAGGCAAGACTTAACAGCTGTAACATGTTCTGAAGATGGCAAAGGTAGGTTTCACTGAGGTTTGGAAGTGCTGCTCTTTATCTAGCTGCATCTGTAGAGCTGGACAACATACGTTTCTTTGCAATGCAATTTTCTAAAGGTAAAATTAATCAATGCAGTATGGCAGCTTCAGAGAGGGCACAACTCTTTTTCTGACAGCTTTCAGTTTGCATGTGAGCTATTTTTGGTA
This sequence comes from Pycnonotus jocosus, assembly GCA_013400435.1. Classification (NCBI taxonomy): domain Eukaryota; kingdom Metazoa; phylum Chordata; class Aves; order Passeriformes; family Pycnonotidae; genus Pycnonotus; species Pycnonotus jocosus. The sequence goes on along the minus strand of VWYP01022861.1, from coordinate 382,492 downwards.
TAAGGTACTACAGACCATGATTAGCTGCTTCAAAAGCTGTACTGTGAGCTTTATTGTAACCATTTGTTTAATGCTTTATTTACAATGCCTTCCTGTAGGTTTGTATGTAATTATAGGTTTCTGTGTTATTATTTGGTGCATATTTTTTCTCTATGCCCAGTTCCATGGAAGTGTCTATAATAATTGGGGGTTGACTAGTCAAAGCATTTTCAACAGGCTTGTGTAAATACATTACAATTTCATGCTTATTGGTTGATGTGCTGTTCCTAAAATTGTAGATGTAACCTCAGTCACTGCATTGGTCTTTGAAGTTGCTCATGATTTGGCTCCTGCATTTTAATAGTGTTGTAAATATTTAGCTGTGCTTTCCTCTTTCTCTGTACATGGCTCGGGGTGACAGACTGTTCATCTGAAAATCCAAGTTATGCTTTAATAGCACTTTGAAAATTATTTAGCAGCTTTTTATCTTTTACTACTTTTTTGAGGGTTTTTTTGCGGAGGTTTGCAAGTTCATTTATTGAGGGCGAAGGGATCCTGAAACATGCAGGTGCAGATTTCAGTTAGACTGGCACACTTAGAGCAGATGGAGAACAGAGCTGGGGAGAGCAGGCCTTGGTAACTGCTTGTGCAAAGCTCAGCAAAACAAGAAGTAAGGCTGTGGAGCTGAAGGAAGAACATGAACTTCTGGATCCAGCTCAGACTCCTGTCCCTGGAGCTGCTTACAGGGATGGCCTCAGCTCAGGAGTCTGCGCAGACTTCACGACTTTCTGAAGTGAAATGGGGCTCAGGGTATGATGCAAGATGCAGAACCAGCTGAACGGAAAATACTGGCTTTGTGAACTGAATGTTCACCAAAAGTCATATATCCAGAGATGTGAACTGTTTTGCAGCCTTAAAAACAATCTCTTTCTGTAGTTCTTGATATAGATGTGTAGATATTGCCAACTGTATTTATGGATCTATAGGTTTGGGGACATTGTGTAAACACAGGACAATATTCACACATACTGGTGTATTTTTAACACTGTGACTTAAAAGATGCTTTGCAGAGCTGACAAAGTCCTTTTGTCATAGTTATTTTGACTTTGCAAGCAGTTCTCCTTGGATTTGTTGTATAGATTTGCAGGCTATTTTATTTTTCCTTTTAGCCAGAATTTTTTTCTTCTTTCCCAGAGCAATCATTGTTTATCGCTGTTTGGAAATTATCACCTCTCTGCGCATCTCATTATGTAGATGCTATAAGAACATGCAAATAAAATAAGTTATATGTTATAAATATGATAAAAAATTGGAGAAATGTCACTTTAGAATTTGTTTCATGTGACCGTGTATCAGAAATGTCTTGAAATAACAGTACAGCCCTTGTGCTGCTGGTGTGTTGATGATTTCACAGGAATTGATTAAAATTCTAGCATTAATTTTATATCATTTATCTCTTGTTAATAAGGCTGTATCTCTTCCCTGTTTGTATGATAGTGAACACTTCCCATTTTACATTCTGGTTGCAGTCTTGTAATCCCTCTGGGACTCAAGAATATAGGGTTGGATTGCTTTGCACCGGTGATCCTAAACCGTGTTTACAGTGGCTTTCTCATTTTCATATTGGCTTAGGACTGTTCTGTCTGAAGCTGGGAATGTGGCTGCAATCACCAGTGAAACTTGTCTGTGAACTTACCAGCACCCTAATTGCATAACCATAACTGCTGGTGTGCATGATCTTACCACACAAGTTAAATCCTCCTTTTCATTCAAATGAAGTCAAAAGTAGTTGTACCCTGAGGTAAAAAGGAAAAAAACCAAACAAACAAAGAGAACAATAAAACAGCAACAACACCAAAACAAGACCCTAAAAACTCACTTGCAGTTAGTGCATATCTATGGTGACTTTATTTGATGGTTTTATAGAGACCCTTTCTGTTAATGAAGGTGTTCTTGTGCTGTAAACTTGAGACGAGCAGGTCTCAGAAGTCACTTGGAAGACGATGGCTAATAGAATTTGATGGAATTCTGTCCCTGCAGCAGCTGGGCATACTTGCAGCTCAAGCGTCATGGCTTTATTAGTTGAAATGTGTCTTTGTATTTTTGAATCATGTGCAGAGTACAGTTGTCAGATGAGATTTCTTATGGCAGCAGCTACTTTAAATTGTTTTAAACCTTTAATTACTACTCCAAATTTCTTAGTAGGTCAGAGAGGGGCTTTTGCTGCCAGAACAGCTGGTGTTAGTACACTCCTGGGAGGTGAGAGGGAACAGACTGGGGACAGGATGTGGTACTGGCACCAACAGTAGCCATCTCCTCTGGCTCCCGTTTACCCTCCTGCCTAGTAAACCTTGCACCAAGCTGTTTAACCATATCAGTGGTGTGGGAGCCACTGGGCCTCAACATGGACTTGGTGAGCAAAACTGAGATGTGAAAGAATAAACAAAAAGTATGCATGGGAGTTACTGAGGGTTTTTTCCTCCAAATTATTTACACTGAAAATGTGGTTTTGTTTTCTTGCTTGCATAACACACAAACTGATCCTGTGCCCTTAATGTGAAGTTAATGTTGTTAGATGAAGTTACTCCACAGGGTTAGTGTGGTAAACCAAAATGTTTTATAGTACTTGGAGCAAATTTTTCTTTTTAGATACTATACCAAGGATTAGTATTATCTCATATATGAAATGAGATAAAAGTCTAGGAGAAAAAACTCCATGTTTTTTAACTTCTCTAAATGTCATATTTTATTTAGATGCTGATGCTAGTGAAGATTCCTCTCCCCCGCTCCCAGAAAGAACACCAGAATCATTTGTATTAGCAAGTGAACCGAGTGAGTTTTTCATGTTTGGTGATAATTGGAGATAAAATGAGCATGTCAATATTGTATTTGGGTACCTCAATTTTTGGTTAGTCTGTTGGACCAAAATGTGAAATGGAATGATCTAGCATGTGCAGAAGCTTATTTTGGAGTTTAACTTTTACACATCCATGAACCCAGAGAAATTATTTTTCATTTTCTGACTAAATATAGTGTTATATGATATTTAAGTAATTGGAGACTTCAATATTAGTAGAGCTGGTTTTAATCTGAAGGGTATGGAAATGAGATGATACAATGGGGAAATGCAGTACAGTAGGGAATTTCCCAGCTATTTTAATTTTCTACTGCTCCCAGGTAGGGAATGCGTATGCACATGAACAGTGTTTATCTGATTCCTCTTTCTTGGGCAAAGGAAAGATGATGACACTTCATTGTGCACTGCCTGTAGTGAACAAGCCCAGTTTGTCAAGTTTAATGTAGTTCACTCTTAGACTGTGTCAAAAGGGTAACTGCAAGAGAAAGCTGACACTTATAGATGGTGTGCTCCTATTGTCATAGTTCATTCGTCAAGCTACTAACGGCAGAGTGCAAAACAGATGAATTGAAAGGAAGTGATAAATTAGATTGATGCTTGATACCTTCCAGAAAACCTAAAATTATGTACTTTTTTACTGAGACTTTTGTTTAGTGTCATTTTGAAACTAAAAAAAATTTGGACCAAGTAGTTAATCTAGATATTTTCAGCATGAAAACACTGAAGTTTTGTAAATGTGTTCTTTGAGCATCATAAGCACATGTAGTTCAGAGTCAAAGTGATCCTTTCTTTTGGAAAGGATTATGGGCCTGCTGCTTTTCTGTGGCCACACAAGGAACAAAGCTGTTTTCTTAAAACAAACAAACAAACAAAAACAACAACAACAAACCAACTCTCTCCAGGACTGGAATCACTAAAAACACTTCCTTTTTTGTTGTTGTTTTTTTTGGTTTTTTGCACTATGTCAGTAAAGGAGAAGTGTGGCTGTCCTGACTTGTATGTTTACTTAGGAGACCTGAAAAACAGATACTATTACTGCCCAGCTGATGTAACAGAAGTTCTAAATTGTCCTTGAAAAGGAAGCCAATTCCCCTGTTGATTAGGAACTCCCAAAGGAACAAAACATCCACAATACAAACACTGTAGTCTTGTGCTTTGAGTTATATTGTGGCATTTTGCCTTTTCTGGAGCACTTTTCATGGAAAGAGATTTTCATGTTTTTACAGGCATTTAATCTAAGGAAAAAAAGAGAAAGGTTTAGAGCATGTTTCTAATGGTGTGCACTAATGCCTTATCATGAGGAGAGCTGAAGTATGTTGAGTTGATTTAATTCCTCCTAGGCACACCCTTGCCGAAGCCGGTTCTGATTGCACAGTCGGAGTGGAGTGTGTTGCGTGATCAGCACCTGCCTGAGCAAACAGCCTCCACAGTAAGTGCAGCAGACAAGTCTGTACTAATCAGTCAGTTCTGGTTTGCTTGGGAGCTACAACAAAAAGTAAAATACATGCTTGTGAGAAGTTGCAGCTGTTGGTCATCTACAACTGGCCAGTTTTTCCTCTGCCTGAGCTGCTGAATTGATGTGAAGAGCATGTTTTCTTTCCAAGAAAATGATCTGCTTTTGTAAGGTCAGCAATACTTCTTTTAAAAAAAGTAATCCTAAATCTATGTTAAACTATGGCCTTAAAAGTATAAATCTGCTGCTTTTAGGGGGCTTGCTGTGTGCCCTTCATGGATCTTAGGCCAATTCAAACTGGAAGAGAACTGCAGTCTCATCTAACCTGCTGCAGGGCCTCAGCCCAGGCTATCCAGGGCTTTTTCCAGCTGCACCTTGAAAACCTTCAGAGATGGACACTTCTTATGGGCAACCTGTTTCACTGCCTAAAAATGGTTTTTCTCTTATATCCATATTTATTTTAAAGAAACAGTTTTTGCCCATCAGATTTCACTATTCACTCATCCAGCTCACAGTCATTCTGCATGAACAGCTGGCCAAACTTTAAAAACATATAAGTCCTGTTTACATTTGTCACTTTTTTTTCATGTGCCCCCAATATCTCACCTAAAAATATGACAAAAAGATAGATGTCAGTTTTCAAGGATTGTAAATGTAGTGTGAGGACTGACCTACCTAAATTTCCAAACAAGTTACAGTGTCATGTTTTCTAATTTTTTATTAAATGCTACGGTTCTAATAGTAAATTCTCATACCAACTACTGTACCATTTTTTGTCAATGTTGAGTCAAGTCAAAAATGTAGAGGCAGATAAGTATTTCCATAAATGTTACATGGTTTTGGTGATGTTTTATAATCTTAAATTTCTGACTTTCTTATAGTTTTTTGGAAGTGGTTTGTGTAATTATTTTATGTTTTTCTCATTAACAGGGTTTGAAAACAACTTCACCTATACTACCTGGTAAGTAGTGGAAAAGCTTTTCTAATATTTTTTTCAAAAAGCGTTTTTCCTTCTGAACAAACATTTGCCTGAACTTGGTGTTTGCTCTTAAGATATCTAAGTATATTGTCAAATATACTTAAATTATGCTAAATATATTGTTACCTATGATGTCTAAGCACCTTCAGTTTAGAAAGAACATTAACAGATGCCTTTATTTTGCTGTATTAAATGGCATGTGAGATTTTGCTATAAATAGATGCTATGTGGGATTTCAGCTATCCATACAAACTAATACAAAATAATAATCCAGATTTGGAAAGCAGGAATATGTTGCTGTCACTGAACATCTACTTCATAAATGATTTTCAAGTATCGCTTTCAGGAAATGAGAAATTGGCTTTCATTGCTTTATTTTTGTAAATAATATTTGCTGCCAGTTGTTTTCTGGACTGTAATAACAAGTGGCATTGCCACAGTGCTGACTAAGTGAATGTTACAGTGAGGAGTTTGTGTGTTTTCCAGATTGTCCTGAACGAAGCAACAAAACACCAACTGACATTTTACCTCAGATTTCTTTTTCTGGTTCCACTGATACAAGAGGTCAAATTCCAGAATTTCCTGCAGAAGTAACAGATATTGGTAATTACAATTCTTTCAAAATATAGTCACTAGATGACTTGAACAGAGGATTCAGTATCAGTACTTGGCTAGCTGCTACTACTGCCTGCCTCCAACTCACTGAGATGCAGAATCCAAACAAATAAGCCTACCTAGTCTCTTCAGCAGTGCTGAAGGAATTTTCCCAAGAATAAATGATTAAATAATTCTTCACTTTGAAAAAAGCTGAAGTGTATAAAATATAGAATTTGTAAAATGGGTTATAATTTTTGTAAAGCACTGAGAACTTCCAGAAATAATACCTGATAACTGCTTAGGTATGCAGAAAAGGAAAAAAAAAAAAAAAAAAGCTAACAAAGGCTGTAATACTGTATGTATTGAAAAGTACTTTCCAGTGAGGTTTAAGTACTGAACTGTAATGGTATACAAATTCTTCATATTTGTATTTCCTACGACTAGAGTGCCTTCAGAATTCCTTGCATTACAAAGTTGTTTTCTAGCCCTGAGAGTAAATCTGTTCTGTAAGAGCTGAAGCTGTGTCTTAGTGATCTTCTGACTGCTGCCAGCCTTTATGAGCTGTGTTGTCCCTGCAGACAGAAGTATTAAATACATTTCTTTCCTTAGGTTTTGGTAACCGCTGTGCAAAGCCCAGAGGACCAAGAGAGCCACCCTCAGAATGGACATGATCCAAGAACCAATGGACACACAATCAATAAATTATACTGGAAAACTCAAGTGCCACGGAGAACTAGAGAAATAGTGTTCCACTTTCCTGGGGGGCAACTAACAAAGAGCAGTGTAGATCTAACTATCAATGGTACATTCTTGCAGTGCATCCCATGCAAAACCTGACACATGGTTCACAACAGTGGATTCCAGTATTACAACCTTTTGCTGGGCCATCTACCTGCCTTACTACACTTAGGAGAAAGTATTACATATGATTTATTTTGTAACTTCAAGTATTATTGCCTTAATGTCTTTTAACCCTGTTACACGCTGCTTGTAGACATATGTTAATATAGTAATACTTTTGACAGATTGTGTTTATGGACTACTTTTTGCTAACATTTGATTACCATGTATGCATTATTTTGTATATGTACAGGGCAAGTAAGTATATAATTTGATAAAGTTGCAATCATAAAATATTAACAGAAGATGTAAGAAATCTCTGCATGATCTAAATTTTTGTGTACCTTATTTGTAAGTTATTTGCCCTGAAGTTTTAGAAAATAGTTTCTGGGGTTTTTTACAAAAATTGCTGGACACACGCAGCCAGAATTGCAGGTTAGCAGAGATAAAGATTGTAATGCATTTTGTAAATTGTAAGCAAAAGGTTATTTTTATATTATATACTGTTTAATTGTCAGACCTGATTTGTTCTGGTTTTCATCTAGTCATGGAGATTCAGTAAGTGCCTTGGAACAGTATTGAATTCTCTTAGCCTGTGTATGTTACTTCAGTGTTTTGAGTTCATCTGGAATTAGATTATCAAAAATATTTGTATGTTTCTTAGTATATTTGACCTGCCAGTAAAAGAGAAACCATTTTACATAATCAACACTCCTTAGTTTTCATTTTAACGTTTCATCAGTTGCAATCTTTAGAAAGTTCATCTCTATCACCTTTCTGTATAGTAGGATTTTACGGTTTTAATATGGCATGTTTCTAATTTGGGAAAACCAGAACACACTGGTATAAGGACTGTTTCAATACCACTGTCTTCTCTTACAGATGGGGAATACAAATTATGTTGTTCAGCGACTGTGTATGTAAGAAAGCAACTTATATGAAGGTTCACCTGGAGCCCTTGCAGCTACACTGTATCTTGGCAATATATTATGTCAAGAGTTAATCCTTATAAGGATTCCTTACTTAAACTTTTCTGTAATACAATCTTTAAATTAAAGAAAGTAAAAATCTCACTCTGGGTGGTTTTACTCTTAGGAAAGAAAACTGTGTCCAAAAGCAAAGTGTAACAGAGTGAAGGATGGCAGTCTGGTTTAGATTACAGATCTCATACTTGAACAGAACACTGACACTCAGAACCTTATTTTTAGTAACTACTTTAAAGTTCTGGCTAGCAATAATGCCAGAGAAGCGAAGAAGAATGTTTAGAAGAAAATGTTCATTTTAGGTAGTGAAACTCTATTAATCTGAACTTGAGTTGGAAACATTGTCTGATCTACTGCTTATACCTTTCATGTCTGTGCTAAAAGAGAGCTAATGCCCCCATAGCAGCTTTGTTGTAACTTCCTGAAGGTACATAACTTGCAATTACTGTCTCTGACTCTGGACTTAATCACCATATGTTTTGTACATGTGACAGACTGCCAAGCTGGGGAGCTCTTTCAAAGAACTGTGCGTACTATAAATACTTCCCATGGATGTAGGTTTGCAGTTACTCATTTAAAAATAAATCATTCGATGATATATGCCATCTGGGATAACCTATATCAACTATATTCCTGACTTGTAAACAGTTCAGACAGCTGGAATGTTCTGTAGTTGGCAGAATAAGGTTGGCCTGAACTTTGTCTTCCTTCCCTTGTGTTGCAGATGATTAGCTCAGACTTTCACTCTTACAGAGCTCCTGTGGATTTGTAATGCAAGATGGGCTGTCAGCACCTCTGGGCAGTCCAAATCATTGCAACTTTTGGGGAAAAAAATAGCAAAATTTCCAAATATGTTTTGGATGTACTTTTCCAGGATCCCTTCCATATTTGTCAAACAATAAAACACAAATCTGTTCAGGTAGTAAATTTGCTGGTTTTCACAGATGAATTTCACTCAACAGCAAAGGCTGACCCAAATCTGTGCACTACATACAGGCCATCTGGTTATGTTTAATTAAAGTACATCCAGTTCATCTTTTTTTCCTCCTTTGTTTTGCACAGATTTGGATCATATTCCAGGCTGAGTTTGTCACCAAAAAAACCTCAAAGAAAGGTTGCAGCTTTTCTTTGCTTTAGTGATAAAAAGCTGCAACTGTTCAGTATGGATTTCTGCTTCCTTTGACAGAGCTGATTCACAGCTCGCTGTTCCCTGCTTTGAGTTTTATATTTTCACCTATTGTATTTCAGATAAGCTGGCAGTTTTAAGAGCAAGGTGAAGCCTGCCCAATGTCTTTACTTTCTGTATCTGCCCTTGTGGGTGGTGCAGAGATAACTGCAGGTCTGGATGCTTTATGCTGGGGAGTTCCACGTCATAACTTTGAAATATTATCGTCTTAACAGCTTCATCAAAAAAACCCAAGACCTTTCCTTGTGGTTTATTTGAAATGGGATCTAAAAGGTTTTAGAGCATTACATTGGCTTGAAAATTACCACTGAAGCCACTTTGTACATATATTGAAATCAATCCTGTTTAGTTCCAGTCTTACATGTTATTTTACTTACATGTTATGTCTTCAGCTTTCATCTCTGAAGTGCAGCTTTTCAGGCATTGACTTGACCACTGTAGCAAAGAAGCAGTAATGCTACCTAATCCAGCTATTTTTATTAATAACCACTGCATTGGTTTGTTTGTCCTTCAGTATTTTTCAACTATACCATTTATTAATTTTTTCTGAAGGTATTAATATTGAATTAAAGCATGCAGTGAATTATAACATCAAAAGAAGAATCTGTTCTCTATGTTTTGGAAATGTGAATTCTCAAGACTCAGAAGAAAGCTGACCTCTACTAATACCATTCTTATCTCTATTATTCAGCTTATTTCAGGTCGTGCATTGATTTTGCAGGTAACATTTTATTTTGGTAGTAATTAGAGCATTACACCAGCTTTTTTATTGCTTATCTGCTCTGTTTGCACACAATTTTCCTTAAAGAAGTTTCTAACTTGGGAAGCAGGCAGAACCATTAAAATCTCAAAGAATTACCTCTGGGTTTTTGTATACTGGAATCTTGGATTGAGTTTCTTTGGAGATGAATCTCTAAAAGAATGAATGAGATCAAGTGACACAGTGACTGGGCAGCGTGATAACCCTGTGGTGCTGGAGCAGTTGCTTTTAGCTGCAGGTCAGACTGTTGGGAAGCACCCAAATACCAAGCTCTTGCCTGCAGTAAATGCTGTCATGCCGCAGACAGAGAAAGGAAACCCAGCAAGAGAGGGTTGGACTGGGGAAAGACTAGCAATGAATATTGCCTTCAAAACGGGATTTTGAGGAGCAACAAAGAGTTAAGGACTTTAGACAATGGAACTGAGCAACCAGTTCTCACACAACTCAGGCTGTGAGAGCTTTCTCAAGGCTTGAGGGAGGAGTAATATCTCTGCAATATAAACAAACAAGTCACAATTCCTACAGCCTATTGCCAAAGAAGAGCCTTTCTCACAATCTCAGAATGCTCTTCATCTCTTGAGAAGCTGAAACGGCTTCTAAGGGAGGTTATCCTGTGTGGGCTGAAGAACAAGGCTAAATGCGTGGAACACATGAACCTAGGACCAAGCATAGCTGGGGCAAATCAGCACAATGCACTGACTGCTCTGGAGTCCTCTGAGTATCTAAAGCCTGTTAAAACAGCAAGGCTGTGAAGTTGTTAGTAACAGGCCTAGTAACAGCCAGGCTCTGTGATGTGACTTTTCCTAGCCATTTCAATGCATGTACTTAATCAAAACACAGGTTTATCAAGTGTTGGGTCAGACAGAACAAGAAAATAACTTTTCTTGGCTGCAATGCCATCGTATCCCCAAGATCTGTACCAAATGCTTCACTTCATCGCTTCTAAGACCACAGGGTAAAAGCTTAGTATTTGCAGTGAGTAAAGCAGTGAGTAAATAAGATGTTTGCTGTTTTGTCTATTCAGTCATAGTTGTTGTAACAGTTGATTTCTTTAAAAACTTGACTCTTCCCTCTGAAATTGTATTGTCTCTGCATGGAGAACTTACTGTGGTGAAGCCCAGGTAAGAAATCAGTTTTGCATTTTGGCTTAAATCCTGCCAAGTTTCATACCCTGTGCATGTAAAAAGCCGTGGTGAGCTCAATGCAGGTATTCATCCATGGGTGTTGCCTATTTCCAGTTCTGGGGCACTCGTAAGGACAGGGCTTAGCTCTGCCTCAGGCACTGTGACTGAGCTCCACAGATTTCAGCTAGTGAGATGGAAGTTGTCTTTCACATCTACAATTCCTACTTTGATCCACAGAGTTACAGTCCTTAATATAAAAGATCACAGACAGGTAAAAAAATTGATCTTTTGGGTAGGTAGTGCCACAATCTCATGGAGAGCTTGACTGTCAAGTCAAAAGAAGAGCCGGACTTGGATCAAAGATGATCCCATTTTTCAAACATGAAGTATCAAAGACTGCTGAGCTTTTCTGCTTACTTGACTCTACTCTTCACCAGAAGACGCCTGGTGTGTAGTTCCATCCCAGTATATATTCCACCTGCTACATCTCTGGCCAAATGTTAAATGGACAAAGAAACCCCATCAAGTTCATAATCTGAGTGTTTTCAAGTCTTTTGCTACATTTGTTCAAATTTTTATTTGCTTTCTTGCTATTTTCACATTAAATAGTATATTCAGTGTTCAAGTGAAGCTTGACAGGAGCAGCTGGCAGCAAGAAGACACAAACCTTGTGAGGGAACATGCCAGCTCTGGTGTCCGTTGGCTGTAGCTGTTCTTCTATTTGCTGCATCTCCAAAATGTATATGCTTTATGGTGAATATTTAACTTTGTAATGTCAATTACACATTTTATCAGCCCTGCCCAGTGCACTTCTCTTAGGGTTTCAATCTTGCCTGCACTGAACACTTTTTGCTGTAAGTGCAGGAAGGTTGGGCCTGGTACATTCTAATTCCACATTTTACTGTGGTATCTGGATACAACTGAACCCACCAGTGAAATGCTGGCAGTTTTGTTAAAAAAATAGTAAAGTAGCTTCTGATCTGTTCTGATCAAAAGCTAAAATAGCCATCCCTGTCAGCTCCACTGGGGAATCTAGGGTTACCACTTCCCACTGATGTGAACAGCCCCTGCCATCAGGCTTCTGTAAAAAAGCACTTGTACACTGATTTTTATAAAAGTTAATTAATTACTCTTAGGTCATGAGATTCGTGTGGAGTAATGTGTGAGAAGTGCTTCTGAATGCTTCAGAAATGAAGCAAGTTGCCTGGCTAAAGTGATCCAAAGAATGGTCTCTGCTTGGCTTGTGGTAAAAAGTGAGTCTGGCAGGGTTGGGAACAACAAGGAGCGCCTAATGCCAGAGGAGAGGAGGTGGGAAGAGCTAAATTGTAGCAAGCACAAGGGGGAAACTGTCTTTGCTTGTGGGTAATAAAAGGCTGAAGTGAACTGGTTAAGCAGGTTCCCGGTTTGGTAAGCTCCTCAGATGGGCAGAGAGGTGTGGTTGGGTAACAGGAATGCAGTACGTGGAAGAGGAGGAAGACGCTTCTTTAAATAAATTGTGTTTGAGTTTCCTCAAATCTGCAATTGAGTATGAGCCTCCTGCATTTTGCCTGATCAGGCCCAGACAGATTACTCTACAAGGAGGGAGAAGGATAATAACCTAATAAGGGTAAACTGACCCTTGAAACATCGTGGAGTTGGGTGGGAGAGGTGGAGATGTGAAGAATGTTAAATTCAGAAAGCAATGTCGTGTCAGGGATTTTGAGACCTCAAAGTGATACCTGAACAAGGGCACTTTGTGATACCATTGCCATGCAATGAAGACATCTTTGTCTGCCTGTTGACATGTAAATCACTGGTAAGAAGGAAGCAATGCAAGTAATTCTTTTTATAATGTAAATCAACTTTAATTATACATTAGGACTAGTGAGACACCTAACAGCTCTGAAAAGCCTTGCTGAGCAGCTCTTTCCTCTTCTTGTGTCATCAGACAGCAAATTCATATCAGTTCATTGATGCTGGAAAGAACACTCAAGTATATGTTTTCCTTTAAATCTATCCTTTTTGGAAATAAATTTTCAGACCCTAGAAAATATTTCTACAGATAAATTAGTTCTTTACAGTTTGGACACTGGGTGGTGGTCAAAGTTGTCCTGAATTTACTTCTCTGCCACTACTGCCTTACACATTTTTTGTTTAGAAGAACGGAACCCTCATTTGGGCAGCTATTCTGCAACAGGGAGGGTGATCTCAGACTCCCTGACTCCTAGGAAAGGGGGTGTCTAGACTTACAATCAAAAAGAATGAAAAATGTCAGGCCTCCTTTGGACCTCAAGCACCTGCCAGCCTCCTCTGGGTGCTGAGTTGGAATGGCTACATGAGCCAACAGTCTCTCTTTGAGATCTTCCATGTTAGTTCACAAGACTGAGTTCAACCGTGTCTCAAGGAGGGATTTGGCTCCACGAGAGGCACCTCTGCTCTTGGGCCTGTCTGCAGTCCTCAGATCACAGGGAGGGAGCAGCATTTGTCACTAAACCAGATGCTTTGTGTTTCAGCTGTTCAGGGCTCCTCTCCTCGCTTCCGGAGCATGTGATGTGATCTAGGGACTCCCCATAACTCAAAAAATGGATAGGTGCTTTTACAGACCACATCTAATTTATATTTGAAGCCATGAGACAATCCTCACTGTGCTAGAGACCAAAATCTGTGTAACAGTAAGATCCAGAAAGAGGGCACTGGGTTATGTCACTGCTTGTAAATTTGCTGCAGACTTCAGTTATACAACTCAGAAAGCTGGCTGGAGTTTTTATTAGAATTTTTATCTTAATGATGTCTTGTAGATATATCAAGCAAGCACTTTTCAGTGTCTCTTCTTTGAGTGATTAAGAATATGTGAAGAATTTTCCCATCTACTTCTTCCTCCCCCTTCCCATTAACTCTGAGCATCAGAAGGAACCAGCATGAGGAAGCTCACTTGGAGCAGCCTCTGGGCCAGAGTCTGTGGTCAGATGACAAATCTGTCCTGCACGTTTACTGGAAGTGGGGTATCCCTCACGTAGGCTCAGCATTCCTGCCTCTAAGCCAGAGCAAGACTGTACAAGTAACAAGGTACAGTTGTGATTTGACATGAACAGGCTGGGAGGAGCCTGCTCATCTTCCATTTCAAGACTGATCTGAGGTGATAGTAATGTGTTAGATTTACACTGAAGTTATTCTGTCTATCCTAGTGAATTCTAAAGCCCCTAACTGCTATCCAGTACATATATTTAAGCATTTTTGGGTGACTTTATACTGTGAGATGCTTTCCTAATGTCATGGTCTAGAAATCGCAGGTGTAATTATCTTCCAGTTACATTGGTACATCAGAGAGAATCTGAGGAAATTATGGCAAATGCATTTTTACTTTCAACAGTTTGTCTTAAAATGTTTCCCAGAATCACTGTGGCCACTGATCTGAAGAGCTGCTGCCTCTACTGTGAAATTTGTGAGTAGACAGAAAGCTCTTTATTGTGGATTTTGCCATTAAGATGTTTATGTGAGCAAGAAGCTGATATGAGGAGTCAAAGATTAGCTGCTACATTAGCTGTTTCTTTTTCTATATACACTTACAAATATAAACTGCTACTTTGCAATTAAGTGTCTGTAGCTAAGACACAAGACCTGAATTTCCTAGAACTAAATGTACTCCAGATTAATGCCAGGTTGGATGGGACTCTGATCAACCTGGTCTAGTGAAAAGTGTCCCTGCACATGGCAAAGGGGTTGGAATGAGGTGATCTTTAAGCTCCTTTCCAACCCAACCATCCCATCACCATTCTTTGATCTGTTTATCATTCCATAAGCCTTTAGGGAGAGGGGGGGAAAAAGCCATCAGGAAATCCATACGGATTTCAGTTAATTGACTTGAACTCTTTGGTAACAATAAGAGGTATGCACACCTCATAGAACTGCTTGTTAAGGAATGAGTATTTGAAAGTTTAGTTTGGGAGAGTCTGTGCCTTTTCTTTAATGAAATCACAGAATGATTTGGGTGGGATGGGAACTTAAAGATATATAACAGAAACTACGTCAAAACGTATACCAAAAAAGCCCTCAATCAAAACAAAACTAGTTCCACAATCACCTGTGGAAACCCTTGGAATCTCCTGTTGCAAGACTTCCATAAAATTTCCAAGCTGATAGGAATAAAGGATGGGATATGGAGCTATTTACAGCCCAGGCAGGCACAGCTCAACTGGAAATGTGACTGGTCTAAGTCCTTGTCATAGCAAATAGATATTGATTCCTGTGCCTGCTGAAGCAAAGACTTGCAGCTCCTTCTCTTCATGATGTTTGGGGTGGCTGCAGCTGGAACACTGACAAGCAGAAAAGATGGTGATTTCCAGGCACAGCCCATAGAAAGAGCCCTTCTCCCGTGGTCTTCCTTTCCCCAAGGACAGGAGCAGCCACAGGCTTGCTGCAGCAGCTGTGGTGGATAAGCTGGCATATAAGGTTTAGGCTCTGTATTTTATTTTTAAAAATGCAGCCAGGGTATAGTGAACAAATATAGAAATGGACAGACTCTGGAGGGATTTGAGTGAATGTGGATCTAATGGTAGCAGATTCTAAGGAAAATGAAAAATACTTGTTTTAGTATCTGTAAGGATCTGTGCAGAGCAGCAGGGAATTCTGGTATCTCAAATTGCAATGAGGAGGCTGTTAATCTGTAAAAAATCCAGAGTTGCAACCCAGCAGCTTCATTTGAAGAAAATTCATCTCTTAATTGTTACTGAAATAAGAAAATGGATAAGACTTTGATCCATCTCCTCCATATGTAAGGAAATACAGTTTTGCTTGGCTTGCATCCTCTTGCTTTCATACTGATTTTAGTCATTATGTATGTTTTGTAGTGAAAAATTCTGAAGATCTTTCAAATAGTCAAATTTTTTGGGGTGCTATGAAGACAACAGCTAAGCACACTACCTTTTCAACTGCAAGCAGATATCATTTGAAATTGTGTATATCAAGACTTTCCAAATTTGCTCCATTGTTGTGATTGTTATTACACTTCAAAAAAGAAATACTGGAGCTGAGGTGTTTCACATGTTAAACACCAGTGAGAAAACCAGTTGTAAAGACTAAAGAGCTGTTACAGCAGTAATCTCTAGCTGTTTGAAAAAAAAAAATTAAACAAGAAACAAGTAATGAAGGTCCTCCCTGAAGTGTAAACTCCTTTTTGTGGTTTTTTATGGATTCTGTAAAATGTTGGCAGACGAACAGTGTAATAAAAACCATGAGTGTCCCCAGTTGTCTGCTTTGCCACACTGCCAAATGTCTAACCCACCACCCTGAGCAGTCAGCAGAGACATCCGCTGCTTCTGAGGGGAAAAAAGGCTTTTGGGATAACTGCTGCCTTGGTCACTGGTTTGATCAAAGGTGCTGGGCTGCACCTTCCCATTGCTCAGGTGTGAGGACACTGTCCCTTGTGAAGGACAAGGGCAGGAGGGGGCAGTTCTTATCCCCCTGCAGCAAGGCTTGTCATGCTGTCAGCAGCTCCCAGTTATGAGCCAAGTTAGTCCCCAGTGTCTCACTTAGTTCAATTGTTTGGGTGGTAATTGCAGAAGTATTTGGATATGTCACGGGTTGTTCTGAAAACCCTGACTATGGAAAATGAAGCTCTTCTAAAATAAATCACACTTTTACATGATGAGATCACCTTTGTCAGTACGTTTCTGTGCACGTAAGGCTTGTTTTCACCTCCATTTCCAAAGATGAATTAACTGACTTTCAATGAGTTTGAGGGAAAAATGAATAACATTAAGAATTACAGTTAGCTAGTTTTGCTGACAAAAACCAGCCTAATGACATCTAAGTGTTATCAAATGTTTTCAATTTACACTTGGCACAATTATTTCCATGCTTGACTTAAGAATTGAGCAGATGCCAAACCAAGGAAGTAAGCACATGAAGAGCAAGTTGTTGAAATTATAAAAAAATAAAATAACATTTCAGAAAGCTGTTTTCCTCTTTGGAGACCTGAGTAAGGCTACAAAGCATCACTTTGGTAGGCAGTTAAGAGTATAAAGCCAAAACACTGTAACTCAACTTGTGTACAGCATTTATATTCAGCATTTTATTTTATAGAGGATGTTTGAAATTATTCTAAGTTTAAGTGAATATATACACTAATTTGTTTAAATAAGTGCTTTGATTAATAACCATTTACATCAGCATTTCATAATTATCCTAATTAAAATGGCAACACACTTGCAATAATCAGGTTAATAACATGGGAAGCTTATTCTTAATGTTGGATACTGGACTGCTTAGTGCCTGACATTTTTACTGTTATGGTTTTGCCTCATTTTTGTTTCCATGATCTAGAAAGTCTCCATGGATTTCCCTAAGTGCATATAAAACTATAGACAAAAGTACATTGATATAATTTCCATAGTCAGTTTCAAGGCTTCTGCTGAAAGACATGAGCTCTCTGGTCTTTGTGTGTGGGATGCTGCCAACCCCTCAGGGACTGATCCCCACAAAGGCTCCCAGTTCACACAGCTCTCTCTCTTTGTAGGGGACTGGACTTGTGACATGAGACACTGCTGCATTTCTGTGCAGTAGTTTGGTTTGGGGCAGTGTTTTGACAGTGTTTCTCAAGATTGTATCATTTCATATATATTTCACTCTTTTCAGTTAACATCAGAACAAATTTCTGATTCTAACCTGTATGTTACACAAGCTATCCTGCTTGTATTTACCCCCTTTCTGTTAAAGACACTCTTTATTCTGAAGCAGTTTTGGTATTTCTCATCTTGTCTGTCTCATTCAGGAGCATCTGCCTGGGACGTGTGCACCAGCAGCCAGAGGTTTAATTAAAGTAAAAACAGGAAGTAAGGAAGACACACTGAAATTTAGTTTTAATGCTTTAGAATGTGTGCTCACCATAGGTATGGTGGAACACTTTAGGGTATCTGTGTGATTGGTGACAAAACAAGTGACAGGGACAACACCCCTCCCTCTAATGCCCATACAGCAGCACGACTGCGGGAGCTGAAACAGAGCCGGCTTCTGAATTCCATGCACCCTGCAATTTCCTCTGCTGACAAATGGGTATGAGATAGCAGCAGCAAACCTCCAAACATTAGTCACACTGCTTTCCAACAAGCAACAATTACATGTAATAGGTACTCTGGCATCTTGCTCCAGCTGAATTTTATGAAGAATTCACTAATAAAAACTTGGCTTATGCACAGTATGCTGCTTCAGAAAGCACAGGAAACAACTTCAGCTTGACCTGAGTTTAGTGGCATATTGTCAGCTGTTAAAGTTTCCTGCACATTTATAAGTTGGTCAGTTTTTAAATCAAGTGTTTGGCTATGAGTTCCTTCACCAGTTTTATGTTTGTATCTATTTTCATATTGCTGGGTTGCATTATAATTCAATGCATTTTTAAGACATCCAAGCATGTCCAATACAAAGATCAGAAATATGAGCTGTCTTAATTATTAACATTGATGTAGGTGCACATATCAAGATATTCAGCTATTTATACAGCTACCAGACTCATTGGCCTAATAAATCTTGCTAAGCCTGCTGCATGGAGAAAAGTGATGCACTCCTGGGTGACTCTAGCATATCACAGAGCTTCTCGTCAAGTTCCTTGAGCCAAAACCAAGCCCTAGGATTTATGTGAGTTAAAGAACAAAGAAACACTGCTCTTCCATTTCTCAAAGCCCCTAAAAGCGAGAGGTGAAAATATGATTGTGACTTGTCTGATGTTTGAGTGAACTTAGTATACTGTTGACTTGGGATCAATACCGGCGTAGAAGTAAGATGAACTTGGTTGTAAGATGAATTTGGTTGTAAAGCCTGTGAAGTTGAGACAGTGCCATGAGGTGCCTCAAATACTCACTCTGGAGTCACCACAATCCAGTTTCCATTAGGGCCTGGTATATAGGGATACCCATGGCCTCGTGTGCATGTCGTGGCACCTCTAACATCAGCTGAGACAAAATCACTGATTTGGACTAAAGTGGATAGGTTACCCTCACTTAACCTGGAAAAGAGGTGTCCATTAAAATGCACAGGTTTTTCTCACCCACTGATACAAATGAAGCATTTCTGTGGGGAGCTGAAGATGACCTTCATACTCATAGGCCCACTCTAGTTTACCAGCCTATGTACACATGGGTAGATTTGTACCTGGATTTCAGTCTGGGGTTGGATGTGAGTTGATTACTGTTGCAATACATGCTGTGAAATGTTCTTCCTTGGACATAGATGCCATTTTCCCCATCAGGCCCAGAAATATAGTTTGAGGATACACTTTCACAGTATCAGAGCTTGAAACATCTGAGGACAAAGCAGAGTTGTCTGGATACAGGAAATTTAATCTTTGCTGCTGTTGAGATGAACACTGAAATGCATTCAGCCTGGTTTACAATTTCAAAAGAAACAAAGGAGGAGATGGCACAACTGCTAAGGAGCTTATTCTGAGGCTGATCAGTGGCAGCTCAAATGAAAATGCTTTGTGAAACAAAAAAAATCTAAACTTAAAACCTTGTTTGCCTGCTGATACATCGTGTACAGAACTTCTCAGAGCAATTTCATCTGGCTGCCATCTGCCAGGTTCGGTTTAATGTGGCAGCGACTCTGTTCTCCCCGCGCCAGCCAGGAGACCAGGAGGTGTGACTGACCAGAGCAGGAGCCCGGCAACACGAACACTCCAAGAAACTTCTGTGCATTTCCACAACGCTTCCAGCCGACACCAGAACTTGAGGGAATTTCAGTCTGCTCCTGAACCGCGGATATGGCAGCTTTAGTCGCCAAAAGCAGGAATGGGGGGGGTTCCTATTTGAGACACTGAGCTCAAATCCCTTCCCGGAGGGCAGGGCGGTCAATGATCCCCTGGTGACAGACACCTGGCTGTCCCGGCGGGCTGGCACCGGCACCTCGCACAGCCGCTGACCTCGGCAGCCTCTGCCTTCCTCCCATCAGGCCCTCTGGAGCTTCCAAGCTTTACTGACTCCCTCTCAGGATGCGGGAGAGCGTGGAGAACTGGGGTTCAGAGAGCACCGAACGAACAACCCCTCCCGGCCCCGGGACATCCCGAGGACATGTTCATCGTCTTTTGGGGTACATCCACCGGGAACGGCGCTAGTCTAAATCTTCCTTATTCCCAAATAAACGCCCTTCCCAGGAACAGCCCGCGGGGCTGCGAGGCCGCAAGGATCCCGTCAGCCGCTGCCAGAGCGGAGAAGCCCAAAACTTGAGGTGTTAACGAAACCACTCGGACGCGCCGGAGTCCAAACCTTCCTTGTTCCCAACCGAACGCCTTTCTCAGGAGCGCCGCCTCTGCCCCGCTCGGGTCCCCGCTGCGCTCCCCTCACGCCGGAGCAGCTCCCGCGCCCACCCCGACAGCGCCCCCGCCCCCGCGCGCCCTGCGCACTCAGCCGAGCCACCGCCCCCAATCCCCTGAGAGCCCGCCCCGTTTGCCCGCCCTGCTATTGGTCGCTCTCGCTGTCTGTCCGGCGCCACCCCGGCCCATTGGGCGAGGCCGTGGAGCTGCCCCGCCCCCGGCGCTGTCGGTTGGGGCGAGCCGAGAGTAAATAGACGCCGGAGCCCAAGATGGCGGAGCTGCACAGTCCCGGTCGTGGCGCGGCGCCCCCTGAGCAGGAGCTGCTCGGCGCCAGGACGGCCCCGGACGCGAAAGGTTCTCGTGGATCTCAGCCGGCAGCCAAGAAGGTGAAGGGAGCCGAGGAGCGGAGCCTGAAGGGCGCTAAGCGCGTCAACGGTGAAGGGGGCGGCGGTGGCGGGAGCGCCAAGCAGCCGCTGCCCGCGGTCGTGCCCAGCTACAGCGGCCCCGGGCCATGGGGTTTCGCCACGCTGCCCTCGGCCCCCTCGGCGGGCGCGGGGGGCTTTGCGTTCCCTTCCCCGCTGTCCCGGAAGCTGCTGCCGCCCGCGGTGCTGCTGCCGCCGTCCGCCTCCCCCTCCTCGTCCCACCCGCAGCACCAGCACCGCCACCATCGGCACCGCCTGGCGCTGGCGGTCGAGGCGGGAGGCAGCGGCGGCAGCGCCAAGCCCAAGAGACCCAAGGAAAAGCGGGACAAGGAGAGGAGGAAGCACGGGGCGCTGCCCGTGGTGGCGGCGGCGGGAGATGGCGGCGGGGCCCTGAGCCGGGAGGAGAACGGGGAGGTGAAGCTGCTGTTCCCGAAAGGTGAGCGGCGGGGCAGCGGGCGCCGGGAAGGGAGGGCTGGAAGGGGCAGCGAGCGCAGGGGGCTCGCTGGAGCTGCCCGGCGGCAGCGGGAGGTGGCCGTGACCCGGGCCGGGGGCTGCGGGCAGTGCTGGACCCGGTCACACATCGCCGGCGTTGTGTAAGTTCGTGGGGAAGGCAGCGGCGGCTCAGTCCGCCGTCAATCCTGTCAAAAAAGGGGGTGTGGAATTAGCGATGGCGTCAGCTAGAAGCTGCCAGAGGCCTTAGGTTTTCTTACCTATTAGGGAAATGGGGATGCCGAGTAATTTATTAGCAATGTGAGAA
The DNA here is from genome assembly GCA_013400435.1 of Pycnonotus jocosus. Lineage (NCBI taxonomy): Eukaryota > Metazoa > Chordata > Aves > Passeriformes > Pycnonotidae > Pycnonotus > Pycnonotus jocosus. Next base: position 361,278 of record VWYP01022861.1, on the reverse strand, counting down.
CGAAACTGAATTCGGGCAAAAACGCAGAACATGTTGGAAAAAATCGCCGTAATTTCAGAATTAAATCGTGAATCATCTCGTCTCTTAGGCTGGTAATTTTTACAGGCTAAGTCATTGAGTACTAGAGAGCATGCAAAATTTAGATACTTACACTTTTGAAATCTCATGTGGTTGCTGCTTCAGGCTTTATTTCTTGAAGATCACATCTCCCAAGGAATGCTCGAGGCCTTCAGAATAAGGAGAGGAGTGCTGGGTTAGTTCATTAGTGGGGCTGGACAGAAATGGCCATACGAGGTAGGACAAGATGTCAGGCAAGAGTCTTGCCTGGATTCCTGCTGTGATCAACGGTAAATCTTGGGAACCAAAAGACAATACATGAATATCTGACGACAATACACGAATACATGCTTTTATTTCTAGTGTGTCCTTTCCCAGCCTCCAGTGACCTTAAACCAGATGTTGATGCTTTTATATTTACATTGAAATATGAGGAATTTGAAACATGCACTCCATTACTTAGTTTAATCAAGTTTCCTTTCTTTTAAAGGAAAGATAAATTACTGTAGTGTAAATTTAGGTTACTTTGATTGTGGCCTATACCTGTAATTACAAGATCAGCCAAGCTTGTAGAGAAATATCAATATGCCTTTTTATCTATTGATTATGTTGTCTGGGCTGTCTTACTTAATTTTCCACTAATTTCCATGAGTATCTTAGTCTATGATTCACTTACCATTGAGGGTTTTTTTAAAATTTACTTGGATCTTGATTGGTGGTGTACCAGTGGGTCTTAAGTATGTGTTTGCAGTGCTTTCAAGTGTTCCATTTTAGGGCTTTTGCTCCCCTTTGTTCCAGTCCAAAAGGTGACTAGGAAAAAGCATTTAGGTTGGTGAAGTCATTTTGTCTTCAAGGATAGCTGCTAAGAAACTCACCCAATATCCTTCTTGCAGAGCTATGTAATTAATAACCATATTTACTCAGATTGTTGTAGTGTCCTACCAGTGTTAAAGAGTCACCTTAGTAAATCTTGGAACTGTATTACAATAGCAAGATGAACTATTCTTTCACATTGGTAAAAGAAATTGGTACTGATAGTGTTAACTGAATAATCAATGTGATTTGTCTTTAAAGAGGAGATTTTGCACCTTGTATCTGGAAGATACTTTTCTCAATGCTTATATACTCACAGGTACAAAATCTTTGGGTTTTTTTATTTCCTGAGTGTTCAGAACAGATCTTTTCACCTTACCTTTATTCCTTGAAAGCTTATCTACATGAAGCAAATAAATTTTCAAAGGCAAACAATACTGGTTTGGCATCTGAGTCTACAGATTTCTGTTTAGAGGAAGTAGTTTCTAAAGCTATAATTTTGTGGAATAATTTCCTATATAAAAGAAGAACTTTATATTAATTAAACTGTATATTTCTGCAGAGAAGGCTGTGAGAAAGTGAAGGATGCACTGAGTCTTCTGAGACCTGCCAGCCTTTCAAAAGTGATTCAGTATTTGACTGTAGATTAAAAAACAGGTTTTTGCTGTTAATCCTGTGAATAATTTTCTTTGCAGAGAGGAAAGGGAAAAATGAAGTTATGATGCAGGGAGAAAAGAATGGCTAGGGGGCAGGCACATAGAATGCTAAGTACAGAGGAAAGCTAAGAATGACATTAAGGTGGGTGGGTGGAATAGTCAGGACTTGTACATTGGGAGTACTGAAGCTACAGACTGGAAAAAGATACCAGAGGGACTGTGGTTGAAGCATATAATGAATGAACGTGGAATGAATTTGAAATACTGACAGGAAAGGAAAATAGCAGGCAAAAGCAGTATGGAGCTGATTCTGGTCTTGCTTTGGGGGAAAAGATTATACTTACATGCTGTAGGAAAGGCCAGGAAGGTTAGAGGAAGGTAGGATAGAAGGAGAATGAAAATTTTAGGCAGCCTACAGATATGATATGGGTAAATTTAGATGATTTGGGGTAATCATGAAAAGCTGAAATGCTTGAACATGCAGAATATTTGAAGGGTGGGGAAGTAGGAATAAAATAGTCTCTTTTAGGTGTAATGAGGTGAGTTTGTAGAAGCTGTCATTGCTGCATTCTAAAAATCAACCTCATGCAGCCTCTAATTCCTGGAGTCTGTAGACAAACTTTTTGCTTTTGATGCAGTGGAAAAAGAGCAGCAATGTGGAATTGATGGTATTGACCATTTTTCTTTCCTAGCATTCAGAACTGATACACATGCCAGTGTTACACTTGTCAGAAGGAAAATTATGCCAGTGGGGAGACTAGAGGTGTAGAGGCAGAAATACTAAGGAATAAGCAGGTGGAATGGGTGAGAGTTCTTGGTTGATTTGAGGTTCTGAAAATGGAAAAAGTCCAGCATCCTGTTTGCAGCCAAAATGAAGATGCATTGCAGGTGGGTACATGGGATGGACTGGAATTCCCAGTACCTGTGAATGAGGAGGAATTGTGTTTCTGGTCAGTGAGCTGTGTGCTCTCCTGCACAGGGCTCTTAGGATGTGAGGAGAAAAAGCTTTACCTTTGTGAGAGAGACTGAGGGCCTGCACAGATCTTAGTACTAGAGGAAATAAGGAGCAAAGCTGGGGGAATCAGGAGAAGAATGGCAAAATTTGTCTCATGAGATCGTTGGGACTGTGGTATAGACAAAATAATACAGGGGATCAGGGTGTGCAGTGATGTGAATGAATATGAGATCTGGCCTTGAGACCAGTAGCAATTGCATTTTCCTAATTTTAGTTTAATTACTATAATGATGATAGGGGTGTTGACACTGAGGATGAAATTGTGATATTTTTCACCTTGCATTCAGAAAAGCTGATGTGTGTCCTTCACTTGCAGTAGTGATCATGATGTAAAGGAGCCTAGTTCTGAGACACCCTTATTTCCTGAGTGATGTTAAGCTTCGTAGTAGCCAAGATGGATGATGTGTTTAAAGCTTTTCAAAAATTTTTATATTTTCTTCAAGTCTTTGTTTAAAGACTTCTCTGGTCTTTCAATTAATTGCAAAGGGCTTTTAAGTTGCAGAGTCATAGGCAGGCCTTACAGCTTGTGATTCCATTACATGAATGGAGTTCAGTGACCCCTTCAGAGATGATCTACCATGCAGAGAACCTGAAAGAGCCTTTTGCCGGATGCGTGATTTATTCTGCAGATAAGAAGGTTTAGGCTGTTTAAAATAAGCTTAAATTTCACTTGTCATGTGCAAGCTGATAGTGGAACTAAAGTTGTGCAATGTTTTTGTTTTTAAAACACAGTGTCAGTCTGACAGAAGTGATTGCTGTTCATGCTATGAGTCTGCTGATTCAGTTAGTCATTTAACTGATACTCTGCTCTAGCAGTTCATAGTTGAAATTGTTTTCATAACAGTGCAAAGCTCAGCTCAGCCGCTCCCCACTTCATTAGACAATGCCTGTCCAAGACTTTGGTTTTGGTCACTATGCTTGCTGTAAGGTGTAATGCAGTTGCATGATCCATCTTTTCTGCTCTTCTTGCCATTTCTGTGCACAATTTCTCTTCCCCCCCCACCTTTTTTTTTTCTTCAATGATCCATTTTGCTGATAAGATTGCCTCAGTGTGCAGGCAGTTGCAAAATGAGATTGACATCTTCTGACTTGCAGATGGGGATTCCCCCTGTGAGCAGGAATACTGAATATGGTGCTGTAGCTTTTGTTTTCAATATTAGTCTATTTTTTTTTTAACTTTCCCTCCTTTGCCTCCCGCTCCCCATCCCACTTTGTTCTCCTGCTGTCTTTGAAGGATAGATTAGATTAGATTTCAGATGAGCATTTAGCAATGATTCTTCTGGTAACTGTTACCTTTTGTTGTGTGACCCTTCTGGGATTTTAGCTTTCAAGAAGCCACACTTTTCAGTCGTAATAATTTTGGTCTGCATCCAGTGGGATGCTCCTTTCGTAGTCTGTTACCAAAGTAGGTTGAAGAAAGTTTTGGATCTTCTTTTTCCCTGCTTTATAACTGGGGCCATGCATCTTGCTTGTTAGGTTGTCTTTTATTTTTTCTTCTGCTAAACATTTCCTCCTTCTGTTAACTTATATTTCCATTTTTTTCTTTTTCCTTGTACTACGTGGCTTGACTCACTTCCCCCTCCTGTCTGTTGAATTTTTTAAATATAGCAGTCATTTTCATGCTTATGAGGCTTCTTGACCACTATGAAATCTTCAGTATATTTTTTATTTAGATACCCTGCTGTAAGCAGCAATGTCTAGGAGATTTTGAGTATGGTATTGAGGAGGAAGAGAGACTTCTCAAATTTCTGTTGCTGTTTGTGATTTACATGCAGTTCAGTTTTCAGAGCTGGTAGTGACATTAATATAAGTATGCAATGTTGGGATAAATTTGGAGCAGTGCATCTTTTTCTTGAGGGACCCTGGCCCCTTTTTGATAAGATTACCTGAAGCTTGCTAGGCAGAACAAAACCTTTCTAAACTGGAGAATCATGCCCTTCCTGTACCCTAGAATCCAGCTTCATCTGTAATTTATGCAGCAGAAACATACTCTGGTTTTAGAATACCAGATAATTTTTCTGAGTTGACACAAGGTCAGGAGGCTGAAGCAGTTGATCTGAAACCTCTTGAAGAGGCCTTGTTTGCAGCTGTTGCATTGTCTGTTACTGATTTCTGATGCAACGCCCCAGTGCTTGAGCTTAAACTTGGCTCATTCAGTTCTGCGTGTAGGTCGTCTCCTTAGAAGTGCAAAGCTTAAAGGAACTGGGAGCTGTAAAGATCATATTTCAGTTTTTTGGAAGTGTTTTAATTCTGAAAGGGAGCTGTCTTCCTTTCCATTCATTGAAGAGCTTAGGGAAATGTTCTTGCCTGATAAGAGGGTTTCTTTAGTTGTATCTTGGATTTTAAGCTTAAATTACTGCAAGGGGTGTCAGCCATATATTCCTGGTTGCTAGGATGTGAAACATTTCCCTTTTTTGATGATATTTTTTGTATCCTGGAAATACTGTATGAGTTTTTCTATGTTCATTAAGTTGAGAAGCCTCTTCAGTGTACATTGTAGGATTTAGTAAGTGCAGGTGTCAAAGCTCTTAACATGGTGGTGTTAAATGTACTTCATGTACTTGCATAACCAGTTAAACATGGCTTCTTGAGGTTTTATTTTTATGGGTGTTTGCTCAAAGTGAAGAGAGTGCTGATGGAAGGGATGGGAACTGATGTTCTTGTATGCCCCTCCTTATTCCATTACACTGCTGGTGGTGTTATCCATATTGATGGTGTCCCTTAGCAGTAGTCTGTAAATATTTTGCCTCATCTGCAGTGACAGCCCTTAAATCAAACAGAGGAGAGAGAGGCAGAATACTTTGAACATAATCTATGACTGACTACTGATGTGAGTTACCATCTGGAAAATGATGCAAAGCAGCTGCAGCTTTTGGCATCTGACTGGGTTGTACAGCTCTCCTCTTTCAGTGCTGAAATGGATTTGCTTGTTTGAGCTCCTGCATGGACTTCAAGGTGCAAATTTCCCAAGTGACAGCCACCACATTGCACGTGGCCCAGCCACTAAGGAGCTCTTTCCACTTCCCACTCTTTTCCTATGCTCTTGGTTTACCTTTTTGTCTGTAGAAGCCTTGCAGTAGAGGTAAATCTGATTAGATTTCTGAAATCAGGATGGTGTGATCTGAATTTGTGTTCCTGTATTAACTGCTTAGGAAATCATGGCGGTCATTATGAGAAGGTATCCCCTGAGTTGGGACACTAAGAACTTTTACTGTATCCTTTGGTTGTAAATGGCTATTTACTGTATGAATACAGTGTGTATCCATTTCTTTTATTTATGTACTTAACGTAACATCCAGAAAAAGTAGCTTTGGAATTTGAGGAGGAAGTATGCATATAGTTCTTAATTAGTTCAACTCACTGTGTGGAATTCTTGTAAAGTGAAAATATTTTTCAGATGCCCTTTAGAAAGGTGAAATGGCACATACCATAATAAAATTCTTTCTGTGTATATGTAGCACTTCTTTTATTTTAATGTACTGCTGTTGCAGCATTTCTTTTGTGTGTGGGTGTACTGTTCCTGTGATGTGCAAAGCAAAGAATATGGACTTCATGGTGACAGTCTTTACTGTGAACTTGAATGAGACATGTAGAAATCTCTTAATTCCTTGGGTGTTGTATTTTCTCTGAACAGGGATACTTATTCCTACAAAGCTGTGTATCTTTAAAGGTATACACTGGTTTATTTAGTAGAGTTGGGTTGAGTATGCATGGCAAGGTTTGGTAGCAGGGGAGATACAGGGGTGGCTTCTGTGAGAAGCTGCCAGTGACAGTGGTAGCATCTGTGGGATTATATGTTTTAAGAGGGGTAGAAAGTTACTGCACAGGACCAATTGAGAGATGAGTGAGAATATCTGAGAGAAACAGCCCTGCAAATACCCAGGTCAGTGCAGAAGGAGGGGCAGGAGGTGCTCCAGGAGCAGATTTCTCTGCAGTGCAGAAGGAGGGGCAGGAGGTGCTCCAGGAGCAGATTCCTCTGTAGCCCGTGAGGCAGCTGTGCCCCTGCAGCCCAGGGAGGTCCATGGGGGAGCAGAGATCCACCTGCAACCCCTGGAGGAGTTGGATGCAGGTGGCTGTCCAAGGGAGGCTGTGACCCCGTGGGAACCCTTTGCTGGAGTAGGCTCCTGGCAGGACTTGTGACCCTGCAGAAAGAGGAGCCCATACCTGGAGCAGGTTTGCTGGCAGGACCTGTGACCCCATGGGGCACCACGCTGGATCAGGCTTTGCCTGAGGGGCTGGAGACATGGAAAACACTGCAGCAGTTTGTGAAGTGCTGCAGCCCGTTGGCTGGGCTCACATTGNCCTGGAGCAGGTTTGCTGGCAGGACCTGTGACCCCATGGGGCACCACGCTGGATCAGGCTGCGCCTGAGGGGCAGCGGCACATGGAAAACACTGCAGCAGTTTGTGAAGTGCTGCAGCCCATTGGCTGGGCTCACATTGGAGAAATTTGTGGAGTGCTGTCTCCTGTGGGAGGGTCCTTACTCTGGAGCAGGCGAAAGAGTGAGAGGAGTCCTCCCTCTCTTGAGGAGGGAGGAGTGACAGAGGTGACAGATGATGAACTGACAACAATCTCCATCCCCCTGTGTCATTCAGGGGAAGGAAGTAGAGAAAGTTGGGAGTGAAATAAAGCCTGGGAAGAAGGGAGGGTGAGGGGAAGATGTTTTTAGCATTAAGTTTTTGTTCCTCATTACTGTGCTCTACTTTTGGTAATAAATTAATTTTTGCCAAGTTGAGTCTGTTTTGCCCGTGTAACTGATGCTGCATATGATCTCTCTTTGTCCTTACCTCAAGTCATGAGCCTTTGGTTGTATTTTCTCTCCTCTGTCCAGCTGAGGAGGGGAGTCCTGGTGTGGCTTTAGTGGGCCCCTAATGTCCATCCAGGCTCAATTTGCTACAAGAGTAAGAAATAACTTTCTCTCCTTAGAGGTGTTTTTTGTTTTGGTTTTGGTTTTTTTTTGTGGTTTTTTTTCCCCTCAGTCAGTAGAGCTTGAAAACTAAGGACTGAACCCAGCTCTTACTGAACTTCCATAGCTAATTCCTACTGTACTTGGATTAATATTTTTTTAACCCAGCTGGGATTATTTGCAGATTCTGTTTAGCCTGTGACCAGTTATTTCCTGAGCAGTGTATTTCTTTGTCAAAACCATATAAAGTAAAAGTGTTTGTTTTGGTGGGTGGGACAAGCTTAATGAAAAGATAGATTTTTCTTTTTTTGCCCTGGGATACAAATTGTTTCCACCTGTTGGCTTTCAGTGTCTTTGGAGATATGTAAAGGCCTAGGAAGGCTGTGTATTTGGGCTGCATTATTTCTGTGGAAGCTCATTTCATCCTCCCTAGCTCAAGAAGCTTTTTCATTTTTCTTTTTAAATTTGTTAGGTGTAGTCCTGGTGGAAGCTAACTGCACCAGTTTCCGGGGACATGGAAAGCTTATCATAAACACCTTTCTACCTTTTATTACTTTGTGATCTTGTTGCCCTACAAATGAAATGGAGGCCAGAAATAGCTTCTACTGGTAAACTTTTAAAAAAGCCGTACAAGAGCATTCCAGGTTTTCATAACTTCAGCAGAAGTTGTTTTGTCTTGCCAGTGTCACTCACTGCTTGTTTATTCTATGATATGTAGGTTGTAAATTGCTTAATGTTGGGGGTGTTCATTTTAAAGCAGGAATTTTGTGAAGAATGTTCATGTTTCTGGATGTCCTGAGAAGAATAACCTGCAGAATTTTGTTTGAGAGTTGCGTTTGAATTCTGCAAGCCAGACTAGAAAATACTTATTAATACTCCTAAACTGAGGACATTTGAACTGAGAATTAAGTTCAAATGTTAATCCATAGAATAACTCTCATTTCTACACAGTTTTTTGTTAAATGTGCAAAGATTTTTTTTTTTTAAATTCCAATATTTATTTATGCCTTTTTTCTTTAAGCTGAGCTACTGGCTATTGTTAAGCTATTCTGTAAGCTTTCAGGGAGGAAATCAGAAAATCTGTACATTCAAATTGAGCTTCTCAATTGTTTTTTACTTGCATCAGTCTACACTGGTTTTGTTACAATACTTTGTTTTCTTGAAGTGGAAGTTTTCTCCAAACTTCCCTCAGCTGCATTTACATTGTATTTGCAGTCACTTAAGGTATGATTTACTTTTGGCTGTTGCTGGAGGATCTTACAGAACACATTCATTGTTTCTTTTGTTGGGAAAGTTTCACCATTGACTCTAATTGCTTTGTAGATGTGAAAATAAACTAGAGGCTCTTTAGAAGGTTCTCTGTCCATGTGTTGCTTCTGACAAAACTGGAAGATTCATTGGCCTGTAGTGCTTTTCATGAGCTGGCAGTAAAGGATTCTTTCAGTGCTTTGTCCCCTTTCAGTAAGACTCAACATTTGTATATGCTCTTCAGTCTTGCTTTGATTTGTAAGTGATAGCAGAAGTCAAGTGTCCCTCTTAACCATACAAAATTGTTGAGATAAAATCTAGGTCTTCCCATGATAATTGTAATTCTGGCTGAGTTGATCGTTCAGCAAAGGTTATAAATCAAGCCTGGTGTTACTGCCTGCTAGCTGAATGTCTGCTTTCAGAGTGTTACATTAACTCCTTTTGTACAATTTACCCAATTTCATACTCGAGTTGCAGGGGATTTACAAATTACAGATTCCTTTTGGGGGAGAAACAGGTCGGAGAGGAAGATTTGTGTCTGCTTAACCTATTGCTGGAAAGGTTTGTGTTGCTTAGGAAGGCTTGTTTGGTTTCCATGGTCTGCTATACACATAAATCTGCTTTGTCATCCATCCCTTCCCACAGAGGTGAAAGGAGGAGACTGTTCTTGGACATGATTGTTTCAGTCACTTAGAACTAGAGACATGCTGTAAGTGCAGCTGTCTTATTATATTTGTGCAAGTCTAGTTTCTGTTCTCTCCGTGCTGCTTATCATGATCTGTGGAGAGGCAACAGACTTATCTCAATTGCCATCTATTTTGGTTTTTATTTGACTTATTTTCTTAAGACTCTCCCTAAAATATATTCTTTGCTTCACCCTAAGAACTTAGAGGGTTTAAGTTCTGTATCCTTATTAGAATACTCCTCAGAGGAAAGATACGAATGCTGTGGAATCACTGTTAGAATGTTCATTTATGTGGATTATTGTCAGATCTTTGCACCTTTATCAACATAAATCCTGTGTAGTTTGGTTAGGAGTCACTATACATTGTGTTCTAGAATTGAGAGCTTGCTTTGGTTTGGTTCTGAAATATTTCTGATTTGTTAGTAGTGAACATACTTGCTTCTTCTATTTTATGTGAATGTTTAAGGAAGAGTAATTGGATTTCTTTGCTTCCACTTGGGGTTTATAATGCAAGTACCATGAATAAAACATCGGGGCTGTCTCTCAGCTGTATTACTGAAGCATAACATTATGTAGAAGCTTGAAATCAGATTTCCTCTTTCCCTGTGGAGGTTAAAAAGCCCAGTGAGCTCTTGGAGCAGGTACTGGCTTCAGGCCAGGAAATAAGGCATGAAGTGCTGGCTGCAGTGCATATAAGCCTAGTAAAATCTGACTTCTTTAGTGCTTGGCCTCATAAGTGAATCTCAACTCGGCTTGCAAAGATGACTGCTTGAAATGATGAATTCCTCTAGGTCTAGTATTTTATATGCAGAAAGCATGCCTAAAGGCTCTGCTTTTCTGTGTCAGGGATTTAAAAACCTGGAGTGACTTGACAAGAAAGTAAATGAATAATGAGACTGCTCAGGTAAGCTGTTGCTGATTGTAGGTAAGCAGGGGAAGCACCAGTGAATTAAATCTGCTGTGTGAATACAGCACATCTTATGCTAACTTCAGCAGAAGCTGACTGCTATTAATGCAGTGACTAATGCAGTGACTGCCTGTGACTAATATAAAAGATTTTCCAGTTAACAGATTAAGCCACCTTTCCCAGGTATTTGCAAAAGCCTTTAAGTTCAAAGTATGTATAGATAGGTATGAGGTTTTCAGTGGAGATGTGCGCCCAAGAAAATGCAAACTGTACTCTTTTTCCCCCCAATTCTTATGTAATGCGTACAATTCAAATTTCAACAAATGAGCTGACTGTAGATGCTAAATAAGAGCAGAAGGTACAGGAGTAAGCAAAAATTACTGTACAGTTAACTTGCTGGGTTGTTGCATACAGCTACAACATAATAACCAAAACTTTTCTGAGTTAAAGAAGCTTATGTTGGATTATGCAACAGATAAATATTAGCTTTTCATATTGTAAGTACTGGGATTTCCTTGTAACAACTCCTTATATCCTCTTAACAAAGCTTGCATAAGAGTAATAGGAAACGTGTATGTGACAATTAATTTTCTGTTTTACTTAATTGTGAAATATTTGCATTTCAGGTCAAATCAAAGACAAAGTTAAAGAAAGGGAAAAGAAGCAAAAAGAAAAGAAGAAGCACAAAATAATGAATGAAATCAAGAAAGAAAATGGAGAGATCAAATTATTGCAGAAAGGTAGGTTCAAACTATGTAGTGCTTTTGCATTCTGGTCCTAGAAGTCTTTGTGATTGGATACTGGGTTTTAACACTGTTTTTCGTTTAACTTATGTTATTTTTCCTGGTTAGCTGGTACAAGAGTTGCAAATCTGATGCAGATGTTAATTTTTTTGTCAACTGTGCTAGGTACTGGAAATGAAAGATAAAACTATCATCACAGTGTTACATATACAATAGTAGTAATAGGAAAGACCAGTACTTCAAGGAACAATATTAGTGATTCTTCAATAACTGCTAACAAATGTAGGTTATCCTTTTATATATGGTGGAGAAGAAAGATGAATGCATGTTACATTCTATGTCTAACATTAATTGTATGAGATCAAGTAATTAAGGAGTTGTAGTTCAGGAGCTTTGTCAGATATTAAGCGGTTGTATGCAACATGCAGTCTTAATTTTGGCTCATTTCTTCAACTTTGTTTTCTGTAATGAAAGGTTGTTATGGTTATATTCTCATGTAGCTTGTACATCTACTGAATCTTAAAACTGTGCAGTAGTTGAGGTTGGAAGGCATCTAGTCCCACTGCTCCAGGTATGATCGACTAGAGCAGGTTGCCCAAGATTATCAGACTCTTTATCTCCAAGGGTGGAAGCAACAGTCTCTCGACAGCTACATTCAGATTATGTATACGGAAGATTTTTTTATGATGATCATGGTAAGAGACTGGATTGGGTTGCCCAGAAAGGTGATGAATATCCCATCCGTGGCAGCATTCAAGGTCAGGTCAAGGACTGGGCTCTGAGCAACCAGATCTAGTTGTGAAGATGTTCCTGCTTATTGTGGCAGGTTAGACTAGATGGTCTTTGAAGGTCCATTCCAACAAACTGTGTGGTTTTTTTATGGTCTATGAAGAAAGGCAGAGACTGCTAGGACTGATAGGCCCAAAGAAGAGGAGGCTCAAGGGGATCACATCAGTGTGTGTAAAAACCTGATGAAGGGGAATGAAGAAGGTCATCACCTTCTTCCAGGTTTATTCCTTCCAGGTGCAGGGTTTTGTCCACCCTCTGTTAACCTCATGAGCCCCCCAGATTGGCCCATTTCTGCAGCCTCTCGAGGTCCCCCTTGCTGGCAGTGCAATTCTGTGGTGTATCAACTCCTTCTTCCACTTTTGGATCAGCTGCAGCTTGCTGAGGGTGTGCTCTGTCCCATGATGCCATTAATGGACAAGCTGAACAATACCAATACAAGATATTAAGGTCTGGACTGTTTCCAGCTGGAATTAGTGCTGCTGCTCAAAACCCTTTGAGCATAGCAGTTAAGTCAGTACTTGAACCAGCTTACTCTTCACTTAGGTCATGCTGCATCAGATTTTCTGTGAGGGTGTTGCTTATTTGAGTAGACCAAATGCCTTTTTTAATCTGTTATTTTCAGACTCTGCTTTTGAAGTTGGGAACAAATTCCTGATATGTTTTTCTGTTACCCTGTATACTGTAGTATTTCATTTACAAACCAGAAACTGAAACCCTCAAATCAAATCTTGAACTTCAGTATGCTCATATGAGGTCAGAGGCCCAGAACCCTGTAATTACTACGTCACATTACTACACACAAGTAACTGCATTAAGAACAATGACAGTTTAAAACATGTGTTGATCAGATCTCAAAGCATTGCCTTGAACTTGAGGATTGTGTAAGCTGGTGACTTCCTGTGAAAAGGGCATGTGTCTTTGCTGAGCGTGGAAGGAAGTCGGTGGTTGAGATACTGGGCAACACTTAACTGCCTTAACAGTGGGTTCTTCAGGCTTTGAATAGCAGCCTTTTTTAAACTGGGTGCTGTTTCTGTTGCCTTTCAGCAGATGAGGTGCAATCTGCAAAGTTGTCTTACACCGATCTAATACATGGTGCCTAATGGGGCTGTTGAGCCTAAAATTGTGCTTTATTTCCAGGTTGATGTAAAAGTGCATATGCCCAGGGCCTCCGTTAGAACAGCTCTACAGAGAAGCAGGATGGTTTATTTTCACAGCAAGCAGTGCTACAAATTGGATGCTTTACCCCTATTTCATTTGACTTTTTATCACTCAAGTATATTTTAGGTTTTCTTTAAGGTGTTGGCTGTTACATGTTTTGTAGAGGCTGTGTTTGGTTTGCCAGTATCCTGCAAAATTGACTCCTGTTTGAGGAAAAGAAGGGAGTGAGTCAGGAGAGCAGACAGTTATTTGGAGCAGACAGATCATCTCCACAGGGTCTGTATCCAGTTCAGAACGGCAGCTTGGTGTCTGCTGTGGGTCCCCAAAATCTGACTGGATGTGCTTGTATGTGCTGTGACTCTTGTATAACATTTCCTGAGCTGTCCTGCTGATATAGCTTTACATCCTGGGCAAGAGAGAACAGATGCAGAAGTGCTTTATAATGCAGCTTCTTGTATATATCAGTGGTCAGTGTCTCTGTGACCTTTTCAACTATTAACTCTTTATCTAAGAATATCTTCTTCCTGTTTAACAAAACTTAAGCTTAAAGCCCTATTGTTTTGAGTGCAGGATTTACTGTGTGGGCTTTGGAACAGAGTTTTGGAATGAGTCTGCTTTCCATTTCTTCAGGTTTTTGCTTTTGTGGTTGTTTTTTCTGTTTTTAATGTGTGTGTTTAGAGACCAACAGTACAGTACCTAAAGACAGCTTTCCTTCCTCTATGTTTTAGATCTATATCTTACTGTAAAATATTGCTCTGACCATCTGTGTGTGACTGACTTTGGTTGAGGGCGTGGAGGTAACAGCCTACGTGACTTCAGACAGCTAAACTGGCTGTCCAAGGTCAAAGGTGACAAATTATAGAAGAGGTCAGTGCTGAAGGACTGATGCCTTTTGAGGGAGAGCTGGTGCATAAACCTAATTTTGGTGCTCTAAGCTGAATGTGGAAGAGTTTATTTATACTTGGAGGCTCTGGGTTGTGAGCTGTTCATCTGCCTAAACTTGGGTTGGCGTTCTGCTGAAAGCAGTGATCAAACTTGCCCGTGTTGGAGAAGGGAGATTATTAAAAAGGGGTTTTCTGCTATGCTTGAGGCTGCTAAAGGAAATGAGGCTCCTTCAGAGAGCCTGATGGCTTTTCTTATGAACCTGGAATTAAAAGGTTTTTTGTCATCCTTTTGCACTTAAAATATGTATTCTTGTAGACCTTTTGCACTTAAAAGATGTATTCTCTGTAGATAATAGTATAGAATTGCCTCTATGTCTCTCTATCTGCTATGTGGAAGGAAGAGCTCATTTTTCAGACAAATGTTGCTTGGCACATGCATATTGTTAAAAATTGAGTAACTCTAAGTGATTTCAACTTACTTTTAAGAAAAATCTGCATTGTAAATAATTACCATCTAGAAACTGAGCATTTAATGCAAACTATTTGCACCAATGTAATGTGACAAAGTTACTGGAGGTCCTGCAAAAAAGAGGATAATTACTAGACTTATTTGTAAACAGTTCCATTTCTGTTTTTCATTTTAGAAAGGAACAGTCAGTCTTGTTTTTCTGATTATTTATATCTGAGCACAGCAACTGCTAAAATTGCAATAGGAGAAATTCTTAGTATGTGTTTCTGCAAGATTAAATGCCTTGGTTTATTGGATGCCAAAATCCAGGAAAGAACTGAAAATGAATATTTTATTTGCTGGTATATAACATATGTAAATAATTTTTTTTCCTAAGCTTTTTAAAAATTATTCTTCTGGAAGAATCGATACTTAATTGTACATTCTTATGAACCTTAAAATTTTTAGAGATGGCTTTTTTACATGAGTAATTGTAAAGTCAGTATATTGAACATGAGACATGAGTTTTTGGGTAAAGGGAAAATGTTCAAGTATTTGTGTGCAGTGCACTTTAGTGAGTAGGACTCAGAAGAATGCTGGGCACACAGTCCACCACACTCTATGATACTGAGTTTGCCTCACAGTCCTTATGCACTGAGTTACCAACTTTTACCAATGAAATATATGAGTAGAGGGTAAAACACAGATGTCAGATGGGATGGAGCAAGTGGCAATTGGAGGGAGAGCTGTGCTGGAAAGCTTTCTGCTAGAGCTGGGGATCTGGAGCTTGAAGCAAAGGTTTGTGGTACATCAAAATGAATATGTTAAATTTTGGTGACCGAGTTCTCCTAAAGTAAGGAAGTCAAAACCAATTTTAATTACTGGCTGCTGTTAAAAATGTTTGTGCCTTCCTGCTACTGACTGTCATCTAGAAAACTAGGAAGCAAAGATTTTAGTGTTACTAATTTTTGGCTTTTGTTTTGAAATGTCTAAAGTACCCCTCTAATAGTTTTGCCTGTGACCTCAAAGTTGAGAAACAGCTGCTGTGGTTGAAACAGCTGAATAGAGTACTAGACTTCATGGTCTCTACTTATTTAAAATTTCAGCTCAAATGATCAAGCACAACAAATGGACAAAACGCAAAAGAAATTTCATGTTATGTCTGACTTCTTGCAAAACCTTACATTTGGAAGGTGTCTGTAATTAACCAGAGATTAGGCTGTCTAGCATCAGTTTCAATTACAAGTATGTGTCATCTTAAAATTTGAACAATTTTGAATATCAGTCCTTAGTAGTAAGTCCCATGTCACTAACAGTGACAGGGATATTATGGCACCACAAAAAATAAGGTGTACTGAGTTACCTTGAAAGATCTACCACCATTCCTATAGACGTGGATGCAAGAATTATTTTTGTCTTTATGGTACCTAAGGCTTGGTGCCTAGAAGATGGCTGAAAGGTATTTAGTGTCAATTCTGATACTGCTGAGTATGTGCATGCATGAATAGAATGAACATAACTTCTGTTCCTCTGATTTCTTTATTGATAGGGTGTGAATTTTGTAACACGATCCTTGTGCAGATACTGCTGAGCCAAATAAGAGCAGAAGCTGTTCTTTGGTTTTTTAATAGTCCAGTAAAGTGTGAGCTCAGTTTACTTTTTAACAACAGATCAAAGGGGAAAGTTTCTGTAAATGTGGATGCTGAGGGTTTTTCTATCCACCCCTTGTCCCTGTTATTTCTCATTCTTGGGGTCCTAGGGTAGTGAGTCATATTAAATAAAATATTTTTGATACAACTGAAAGTTGTTAACTTCTATCTTGTGTTCCTCAACCATGTGGTGGAAAAAGCTTTTTGTTTATAGGTTCAGTACCTGTTGTGTCTAAATGGATTTCAGGATGCATAGAGACAAGGATGACATGCACTTCAAAATGTATGAAATTAGATTCAAAGAGTTGTATGTACATGTACGTACACATCTATACTGTGTGTGCTGGTGAAGACTCTCTGAAACACCTGTCTTGAAAGTTTTGGGTTGCCAGTGTGTGCTTCAGCAGTAAGAGGTGAATCCAGTTAGCTTGCATCAAGGACTGCACTGCTGTTCCCAAGTCAGACTTAAAATAAAATAGTTTGAATATCTCAGCCTTGTGTTGGGATCTTTATTTAAACTTTTGGATTGCTTATTTATGTTTTCACTAGATTCTGTATGTCTGCTCTGGAGCACCTTGATTACTGCCCTAGAGAGATGTGGAAAGCTACTCTTCTTTTTTGGTGTCCATTAGTGAAGTGTCAAAGCAGTGTTACTGATTTTGGAAGAAGCTGTGCATTTTACTTTTAAGTACTTTGATATATGCAGCAGAAGAGTGACTGAATGAGTGTGCTCCTGCTCCTCTCTACAGCTAAAGCAGAAGAAGAAAAAGAAGAAAGTATTTATTGGGCATTGCTGATAGCAATTCCAGTATTCCAGCAAGCTAACTCCTTTTGCTCTTAAGTATTTTCAGCTTCTGAGCAGCTTTAAACATCTACTTCAGAGTGGATCTTTGAAATTCATCGGAGCAGAAGCCTTAGGCTAGCAATGTGCTTCCTTCTCTATCTGTCACATTCTATTCAAGCTTTACTGAGACATACATCTAGAAATCAAGTTTTTCATTTTGTGTTCGTGTTCTTCAGGAGAGCTGTCTGTACACTAAAATAGTTGAACATAAATATTCTAGAATTGGGCTTATGCAGGTGTCAAAGCAGTATGGAGAGCAAGCACCGCCCACAATCATTGTAAGAGGATAGATGAAGGAAATTGTAGTCTGATCCATATTACGGTTAAATGAACTAAAATGTTACCTTTAAAAGGTAAATTTTATAACTTCTTTGTTAAATTTAAAAGTCCAAGTGTTCAAGTTGCAAAAATTTCTATTAAGGTTTGTTAGGAACTTGATCTTGTCTCATAAATACACTCTTGGGTGAGGTGGTGGCACTTCTTTTAACCTGTAAAACTTTAGCTTTGTTCAGTGCTGAGGTGGATGGAGGTGTGGGGGACAGGGTAGCTAAACAGACCAGGTGTTTGCTGCCCCAAGAGGGATGGGTGCTGGTACTCCTTGTGTCGTGCTCCCAGTGGCCTGTATGCTTCAGTTCCTGTGTGACAGTGCTGTGAACCTGGTCACTGGTCTAGCAGCAGAGTGAATAGTTTTCCGCTGAGCCATTGAGTTATTGTGCAGCTGATGAGCATCAGTCAGTAGCAGCAGTGGTGCAGGACTATGTGCCAGGAGCCGTGACAGAGGAGAGTGGGGGTTGGATCATCTGGCAGTGAGCTCATACATTGCTCAGCTGTGTCATATCCATTTGAAGGCTAAACTAATAATTAAGAATGTCACATTTTTTTCAGTCCTACAATATACAATTTGATTTTAAAATGTTTTTCTTTGCAACGTGGTGTATGAAGTATCTATAAAAATAATTTTCCATATGTATGTCATTTGCTGCTAAAGGGGAAATGGAGTTTTTGACAGAACTTGTGTATGCAGTAGCAAAATCTCATGTGAATTTTAAAAAGGCTCAAGACAACTAAGCAGTTTTTGAAGTTGTGTTACCTAATTCCTGCTTGAAGTGGTTTTAGAGAACTAAGTTTTACTCTTGTTGGTATGCAATTTTTTTTCAAAGTCTTTAATTCTAGTAATGTTTTGAAAAAAGCCCATTTAGAATCCTTTTTATCTTTTATGTTTTAAGGCTTTTTTCCACTTCAGTGGTATCAGTAGCTCAGACCCTTGAAGATGGGATTCATGTTTTGTCTCCCAAGGATAGACTCCATTTTTCTGTCTTTCAGTTGCAAGTAGCAGTTCGGAGGCCCTGCTACCTTCCATCATAGATCTTCTGGTGGGGTTTTTTTTTGTTATACAGCCTTATGTTCTTTCAGTGACTGTGGCTCTCTTGGTTTCCATGTGTTTCAGAATTAAAACTGATCTCAGTTCCATCCTTGTTATGTAGAGAGAGCCAAAAAATTCCTTGGAAGAGTGTTGCACACAGAAGTGAGTGGCTGTGGGCAAATATCTATTTTGTTCCAAATTGTGTACATCATTTTTGCAACCGGGTGTGATTTGAGAACGTGTACAATGATGAATTGGAATACTTGATATATATATAAATGGCATAACCCTCTTATCTTGTGCTCAGAAGTAAAAGCAGTCTATATTAAAATCAATGTATTTAAAGCTGAGCAGAAGATTTATTTTATATACCCAAAAAAGAATTATTTTTCTCCTCTAGTTAAAAACTTTTATCTCTTCTGAAGGTTTTGTAGAGATGGTGTGAAAACAGAAGGAATGATAAATGTTCTTCACTTAAAAAATCTTAGTGTAATTCCTTCTAAGGTTTTAAGTGCTTCCATAGATGCATATCAAGTTTTAAAAAAAGTACTTTTACAACTGGTTTTGAAGACAAACCTTTTTGGATCTGTTCACGTGAATTTTGCATAATTTGAGACTGATTTACATTCCATTTATTTTGTTTCTGTCTTAAAGGCACCACTTCTTTCAAGACCACGACTGTGCTCTTTTGAGTGCTCACCATTGATGATTAGAAAAAATCAACTCTTTCAGCTGGAAGGGGCCTACAGTGATCATCCAGTTCAACTGCCCCACTGCTTCAGGGCTGACCAAGAGTTAAACCATGTTGTTAAGGGCATGGTCCAAATGCCTCTTAAACACTGAGTGCCTCCAGGCACTGGCCACCTCTCTAAGGAAGCCTGTTTGCTTGTTTAGTAGTGGATTTTTTTTGTTTGGTTAGGTTTTTTTTTTTAAATTTTATTGCATAGGTGCATCCTTGAAATACATAAAATGATGAATTAAAGAAATTGCCACCACATATTACAGGAGCAGTTGAATGAAATTGATTGTTAGTAAAACTGCTCAGAAGATCAAATCAAAAGAAATGGGATGGATTGAAAGGGGAAATCAGATAATCTTCCTTCTTGTACTTCAGGAATGGAAGTCAATAGTTTTTGTTGCTTTGCACAGATACAGATTCATACCCATCTATTATATAAGTACTTTACATTTCAGCTAATAATGATGGAATGTAATTTAATAGCTGGGTGTTCAGCAAGAACAAATAGATGCTTGTCTTCAGTTGTCTTAGGATTTTCTTTGGTGATTACAAACATGCTCTAGTAGGAGAGAGCAATTTGGCTCTTACCACAGCAGATAGCTTCTTGCTTTGAAGTATATTGCCATTTATATTCCGCTGATTGAACCCCAGTAAATACAAATTGCCATCCTTTCCCTGCCATGCGTGATGTCCCAGATCTGAGTGACTAGTTTCAACAAAAATCTGAGCTCCATTTAAGTACAAGTGAAGTGTGTTGGCAGGTAACTCCTGCTTCCCCCTGCATCATCTTGCTCCAGCATTTCGTGCTATAATTCCGTAGTTTATATAGTCACACTAATATAATATCTGCAGAATGCTTGACTTCTTTGTGATATCCATCAGTATAGCAAAAAATGTTCCTGTTTAGAGGGAAACAATTTTAAAATGCAAAGTTAAAGCATTTTTAAGAGTTTGCAATACCTTTATACTCATGGATGCTTTCAGGTTATGTATTCCTGCAGTCAGGAGGAAGGGAAAAATGTCTGAGTCTGTATTTTGAAATTTGTATTGAGATTTCAAAGCCTGCAATACTTCCCACTGTCATAAACCATTTCTTAGTTTTTATTTCCGACTGACTGGAGCCAGGGTCATAATGACACCATTGCAATACCCCAGCATGTAGCAGGAGGTGATTTTTGTCAGGTGATGATATTACACGCAAGGGCCCTGCCAGCCTGAATGCACTATTTTCAGGATTCCTCTAAAGTTGAGGTAATTAGTTGTTGAACATCTGCTGCTGCTCTTCCTGGTCTTTTTGTCCCCACTAGACTTAAAGACTCTGGTGACAGAAGATATTAACAAAGAAGTGGTGAATATTGCATCTACCAGAAGAATCAGTGCAGAAGTTTGATGCTGGGTTTACATTAAATTTAGCCTAAGAAAGGACAAACTTCCGTGAAGATGCTCTGCCTTTTGGCAGTTGAACTTAGTTAGCTAAAAGTGAAGCTGTGTTCAGAGAGTGTGCCGTGTTAAATCTGATTCTGAGTGAAGGGAGTCTTTGTAGTTATTAACTGTGTGGATTAGGTTAAGAAATCCTAGAATCCATTTCCTTGTTTGGGCTAAATAAGAAATGAGGTGACTTCAGAGCACTTCTCCTTCCCTTCTCTGTGAGAAAATAGAATCCAAGGAGATAACTAAATCTGCCTCCACTTCAGGAATCCCAGAAGTATTTAGCTGCTGTCACAGACCTTAGGAGACTCAGACTCAACTTCTTAATTATCAGCAAGGATTTGTGATTCCACGAACCAACAGTTCTGGTCTCACTTTTTTTTTTTTAAGGATTCTTGTGAGTTACTTGGGTGGAGGGATGGCAACCTGAAAATAGTGTACTGCAGTGTAGTAGTAGAGACTGGCTAACTTAACTCTTGCAGATTTCATATTACTTAATCTTGCAATGAAATATGCAGTTTTTAAACTTAAGAGCTTCAGTGTTTGAACATGCTGGTGTGATTATAATTTTGTGCTGAAACATACCCACTAACTTCGTTTTACTATGTGCTAAATCATTTTGACTGCTTGGTCTTAGGGCAGTGTAGTGCTAGAGGTTTTTTTGGCTACCACTTCTATTACTTGCAAAAAACCCCCAAACCCTCACTTGTTTGAAACAAGTGAGAACATTTACTTTGGGAATCACTTGAATGTGTTATCCCCAAATGAGTAATTCCTGCCTTTAGGACATTTTGGACATTTAGGACAGTTTGTTTTCACTTCAGCTTGTATATTATGTGAACTTGAAGCTAGTTTCTTTTTTGTGAGCATTTTCTTTAATGTGCCTTTTGTTTTAATTTTATTTATGTTATAATACGTATGGGATCAGATTTTACATGTTCCCACAAGTACTTCCTAGTTGTACAGGAATGTCGATGTGAAGAAGCCCATGAGACCAGGTCAGTTCTGGCAGTGGCATCTCATGGGCAGCTTGCTGCTGTGGTTCATATCCATGGATGGTTTGTAGCCCCTTGTCTGGCAGTGTTGGACAGCTGCCCTGTGATGTCTCTGGGCTTTATGGGACAGTAACTGCTAACGACCAGCTAAAGGGAATGATAGACTGTGACTCATCATGAAAGCAGCCTTGGGAAAACTTGGGTTACTGTGATGTCTTTCCCTTATTGTCTCAGATTATTTATCAGTTGCAATGTGACCATGGCAGGTGTCTCTTTGCATTGTGACCCTTGCTTTTGATCCCTGGTCTTTGTGTGCCATGATGAGGGTTTTGGTGACTTTGAATCCCAGTCTTTAAATACATATTTTGTATAAAAATATCCTTAAGAGATCTTTTTTGTAATTCTCAACAGGTGGGAAGGAGAAACCAAAAACCAATGCAGAAGAGCTACAGATTAAAAAAGTTAAGAAGAAAAAGAAAAAGAAACATAAAGAGAATGAGAAGAGGAAGCGTCCAAAAATGTACAGCAAATCCATTCAGACCATCTGCTCAGGATTGGTTTCTGATATTGAGGATCAGGAAGCCAAAGGCATCATAGATGATCATCTTAAGGATTTCAATGGGAAAAATATGGATCCCAAGAAGGACTGTGAGTCCAAGATACCAGAGAACAGTGAGTTTCCATTTGTCTCGTTAAAGGAGCCACGGGTTCAAAATAAACTCAAAAGGTTGGACACATTGGAGTTCAAACAGCTGATTCATATTGAGCACCAGCCTAACGGAGGTGCATCAGTTATCCATGCCTACAGTAATGAACTCTCCCACTTGTCTCCTGTGGAGATGGAGAGATTTGCAGAAGAGTTTGTGGGTCTGGTTTTTAGTGAAAATGAAAACTGTGCAGCTTACTATGTAATGGGTATTGTTCATGGGGCAGCTACTTATTTACCTGACTTTTTAGACTACTTTTCGTTTAATTTTCCCAATTCACCAGTGAAAATGGAGATTTTGGGAAAGAAAGATATAGAGACAACGACTATGTCAAATTTTCATGCTCAGGTAAGAGGTTATGCATTTTACTTTCTAAAGTCATATAATGGTTTCCAACAACTGTGAACGGGTTTTTACAGTAGTCACTATTAGCTCTGCTATGTGGATGACACAGAAGACTAGAAACAATGGATTTCTTTAATAAGTCAGTTCTGCGTTATTGAAGATGAGAAGAGACAAAATTCTTAACTGAGACATCAGACTGGATTTTTGGTGGGAGGGCAAGTGTTTGCATACTTGTGTGTGTAGGTTTCTTTGGATTTGTTTCTGTAGCTGAAGATTAACCATGAGTTTTGAAGGATTAAAATGGTTTAGTTGTGTCTTTCTGGGTGTCTGAACAGTAGTTTATCTGTATGAACTTTGTCATGAAACTGAAATGCTTTAATGCAATGTTATACATAAAAACCTGTGTAGGAAACAGTTAAATTAATTGCATTTGTAGTTTGGATTTTCTAAATCCTTCCTTCAAGAGAAGCTTGGGGGTTAATGTGGCTACTGACTTGGTCCTTAGCCCTTTGCATTTCTCCTCACTTAGCTGGATTCTCTGGAAAGCTCTTAATTTAAATGGTAGAATGACTGGCAGCTTTTGAATATTTTTTAATTTTAATTTTTTTGAGAGAAATGACTGTATATTCTCTTAACAACAGCTACTGATGAAACATCACCTCTGCTATTTATTAACTTGCTGTAGAAAATTAATTTTAATTGCACAAAAATTGTTTATGGCACTGGTTTTCAGAAAAAAAATCTATCTTGATTTTCCTTGATGATGAGGTTATTGCAAAAAGCCCCTACAGTGAGTATGGAACAATTTATGCAGAAACTCAGTTGTGTTTTTAATTATATCAACTTTATCACACAATTACCCTTTTAACTCCCATATTTGTGAACTTAGACGTTGCACGTATCAGCTTTAAACTATTTTAGTCTTCGCTTTTTAGACGATTAGAAGGAGTTCAAGTGTAAGTTACACTGTCATATTTTTCATGAAAAACATGCTCTTTTTTTCCCCTTTGGCTGCATAAACATTTGCATAGAACACTTGCATATATTGACAAATTTCAGGTGTGTGTTACGCACAAAGATATGCAGAACTAAAGTGTTGCTGCAAGAGAACATTTGCAGTGCTGGCTGAGAAAATACCTACTGCCATGGAATATGAATATTCTGTGAACTACAGTCACTGTTTTTCTTGAGTATGTCAACTGAATCATTAATAATAAAAATCACAGAACATATGATGGGCAATTCTCCAGAGCTGCTCTATCTTTGGCCGTTTTATGTAAGAAAATCTGGATCTGCCCTTGTAAGTATGTTCCTTAAATGCAGCTGGTTGTCTTGGGTAGAATTAACACAGATTTAGCTGTGTGCTAATACCTACTCTAAAGAAATAGTAAAGAAAAGCCAAAATTTTATTGATGTGAATGATAATAAAATTATTTTACTAAAATGATAGATTAAATTGGTATTACAGTGGTAACATCAACATCTGTAGTTAAACCAGTCCTGTGTTTGTTTGGGTTTAAATCATAATTCCCCTTTTTTTGTGTAAGTGAAGGAGGAACAGAGAGGCTGTGGTAGCTGAAAGAAGCCAAACTGTATTATTACAGCATTCAACTGATCAGCTCCGTGGTCTAAGCTATATTTTACTTGGCTGGAGGTTTAGTTCTGGTATCTTCTTTTCCTTTCTGTTCCTTAATTTTTTTCCTTTGTTTTCATGGCATTTTGTCACTTCTCAGTTTGGTTGCTTGACAGAAAATGCTTGACTCCTTGTATTCTTGCTTACTAAGGGATATATGGTATATAAATAACATGTACAGGCAAACATCAGACTTTGTCATCTAAGCATTCCTGTTTCCTGGAATACTTAAGTCAGTATATAGTATATTTCCTTATGATTTTCTTATTTATGTTTTACTTTGGCTGCTAATTTTGTTGGGCTTTGGTGTTTTTAATGTGATCTCCTACAGTTAAAATGTTTTGTTAGCTTTGCGTTCTCCTTTTTGACTTGTTATATTTTGCACAGGTGGAGAACATTCTCCTATCTCCCTCAGTTCTTTGTGAATTTTTTAAAGGGATTCTAATATCTTGTTGCAGTATATTTTGATAAAACTTTAAATGTGTTTAGTTTTCTGATCCTACGTTGCCCAAGATTTGTGCTGTGGTGCTCCTTGTCCTGAGCAGCCTGAGCAATGTCTAGCAGTTGTTGTGTAGCATCAGTTGAGGAGGGATTTGTTTTCAGAGGTCTTAGTAGGAAGTTGATTTTGTCAAGTCTGCTTTGAGTATGTATCTTGGACTTCATGAGCTTTAAGAAACTTGGGTATTCCTTTGCTGATTTTAACTAAAACACTGAAATGAAGCTCACTTTGGTACAAGAAGTTCCTTGGTGGTTTCTCCAAGCTCATGTACCGTGTGTAATCAGTCTAACAAATGTAAGTACTTAAAAAGATCAAGAAAGGCATTCTAGAACGGAGAATAAAGGCTGAGCTAAGCCTGAAATGGAAATTGTTATAGAGTGTTTCATCAACGTCTGTTTTTCAAGTTGATCCTTTTATTACTACTCAATTTCCACCTCCTGTTTTGTGACAGATGTGGGTTTGGGATTTTTTGGTTTTAAGTAATGCATATTTCTGAGTCATCAAGTTCTGTGACAAGAGACAGACTGCACAGTAAATTCTGTTGCTGAGGTCAAGTTGGAGTCCTCCTAAGTTTACCTGGAAGGTCTGCATCTTTCAAGTCATTTACTTAGTTTTCACAATTGTAGAGTTGAAAACTAACTCCTTTCAGCTTGCTTCCCAATACACCTGTGTCAGATAGGAGTAACATAATTTTAATTGTTAGAAGATTATAAGGGACACAGATTTGTGAGAACATTTACAGCAGGTACAGGAGAAATGAATTTGGAACTGATTCTTTCTAATGAGAATTAGCTTTTAAATTTTGTAGGGAGAAGAACTGGGGAGTTTTTCATCATCCAGCTTGGGCCTGTGCCTGAATACTCCTTAAATTTTTTTTTTGCGTTGGTGGAACATATCTTTCTGAACTGACTGCATGGCTTAGTCAGACTGTTTCTGTAACTGGGCAAAATGAAATTAGTCTGGATATCCTTGTAGCCAGCAAGTCAGTCCTTCAGGTGGTGAAAAACTCTTGTAGCTCCATCTTCCCTGGGCCCGTGTATTTGTGTACATGGCGACAGCTGCATCAGTTACCTGATAGCCATGAGTCTTGTTAGGTTCTTATGAGGATTTTAAAGAACATAAATAATCAGCTTTTTGCCAGCTACTTGCAGCTTACATCACTTCCCTTAAGCTATTTAGTACTGTTGAGACAAATGTTAATATTTTGAACTTGTTATTATTTTCCTCGTGCTGGGCCAGTATAAGTTTTTATTGCTGTGCTGAAACCCCAGAGCTCTCAGTTGATGTTTAACGGGAACAATGCTTAGTGCATTGATTTTACTGTCTTGCATCAGAGGGAACTTCTTAGTACACTTGAAGCAAAATGCTTCGCAGTACCAAAAAATTCCTCTGCTGCAAAACAAGATGGAGTATTTTAAAGCCATATTTGACAGCTCCTTGTCTGATGTGTTTGCAGGAGATCTCAAGGTGATTCCACTCTTTGCCAAGAAATCTGTAAAATCATTTTTTTCCTTGTTTGACCTCGTATCTTTTTATTCTGCCCTTTAGTGGACAAGGCAGACCGTTTATCCTTTTCATTCAGTTTCCTCTATGTTTGAAGATTGCTTAACAGCTCCTTTTTTCTCTCTCCCTAGATCAAGTATTTTGAGTTATTTCAGTCTGTGATTATGTGTTATACCCTTATTAGTCTTAGTGTTCTCTTCTTATGTTCAGTTCAGTCTTCCATTTTTTTTTCTTAATATACAATACTAGAAATCAATAGTGTCTGCCTGGTTTATTGAGACAATGAGAAGACAATGAGAAGATTGCTGCAAGTGTCTTGCAAATTATTGCTCTTACATCTATTTGTTCCTTTCTCAGAATAGTTTGTGATCTGCTGTAGCAGCAGCTCCTGCTAATTGAGTCGCTTTCCTTTCCAGGCTTATGCAGTTCATTAAATATGTATGTGAGTGTAGTTCTTGCTTTTGTTTAAACTGAATTATATCCTTTGCATTCAGACCCCCTCTCGAGTTTCAAGATCTAGTTAATTTTGATCCTTTCCTGTAATGGACTTGCAGTGTTGTAATACTGCTTTCAAAGGAAGGATCCTTGCTGCCTGCCTCAGCATTAGATAGTTATGTAAGCACAGACAAAACTGCCCACAGTTTGCTCTTACTACACCATGTTTCTGTAGCAGTTTTTAGAATATAATGGAAATGTCAAATGTCAAGATATCTATTGGTCCTCTGAACAAGCTTATCCAGTCATAGTTAGAAAGGTTAGTTTGACTTGTGTGTTTCAGTTGGGTTTTGTTTGTTTGTTTTTAACATGACCATATTTATTAGTTCTTACTATCTTATTTTCTAGGTAGTTGATAGTTGTATCCAGATAAGTGGTTTTTCTTCTGTAAATTGGAATTAGGCTAAGTAGTCTCTAGCTCCTCTGTCTTTTCTTGACACCTATTTCTTTAAGATGGTGTGTTACTGTCTTCCAGATTTGAAGAACTTGTTTTGTTAGAATCATGGAATGGTTTGTGTTGGAAGGGACCCCAAAGACCATCTAGTTCTAACCACCTGCCATGGGCGGGGATGCCTTCTACTGGACAGGTTGCTCAGAGCTCCATCCAGCCTAGCCTTGAACACTTCCAGGGGTGGGCCATCCATAGCTTTTCTGGGCAACCTGTTCCAGTGCCTCACCACTCTTACAGCAAAGAAATTCTTTGTAATAGCTAAACTTGCCCTCTTCCAATTCGTAGCCATTCCCTCTTGTTCTGTCACTACATGCCCTTGTACACTGCCCCTCTCCAGTTCTCTTGTAGTCTTTAGCTACTTGAAGGTTGCTCTAAGGTTTCCCTGGAGCCTCTTCCCCAGGTTGAACAACACCAATCTGTCTGTGAAGAGTCTGTCTTCATAGGAGATGTGCTTCAGCCATCTCATCATCTTCATGGCTTTCCTCTGGACTTGCTCCAATGGATTGGTGTCCTTCCTGTGCTGAGACCCCAGGGCTGGATGCAGCCCTGCAGGTGGGGTCTCAGCAGAGCAGAGGGGCAGAATCCCCTCCCTTGCCCTGCTGCCCACAGTGCTGGGGCAGCAGCCCAGGGTACATTTGGCCTTCTGGGCTGCAAGTGCACAAGCCTCCCATCCAGCAGCACCTCCCAGTCTTTCTCCCCAGGGCAGCTCTCAGCTGATTCTCCATGCTATATTTGGAATTGCCCCAGCCCACATGCAGGACCTTCTCGTATGTGGCCTTGCTGACCTTCATGAGGTTCACAAGGCTCATCTTTCAAGCCTTTGGATGGCATGCCTTTCTCCCATTGTGTCAACTCCACCACAAAGTTTGGAGTTCATTGCTGTATTAAAGCTTTGTCTTGTTTTACCTTACTGCCTTTGTGCTGTAGGTATGAGGGGATGCACATCATTCAGCCTGTTCACTTTAGGAAAAGTCACTCTAACTGTACAGTGTACAATTAGACAAATGGCCAGAGCCAATCTGATACCTGCTGCTAAAAGAAAATATCCGTAGTCCTTCTTTCCTCTCAGCTGTGTGTTCTTGCACCAAGACGTGGTGCTTCTTGAACTGGTAAGTTTGGTTTGTCTCATTAATCCAGCAGAACTACTTAACTACTCCTTAGGGATTGGTTTTATTAATGACTTGGCAAGTTTTATTGTTTAAACATGTCAGAGGTAGCTCAAAGATGACTATGGGTCTACACAATCAGCCCCATTCCATAACAACAGGCAATTGCATCTTCACAGAAACAATTTCTGTTGCTTTTGTTCCCAGTTTGGAATAAATTCATGTTGCCATGTTGGCTGTGATGGACACTGAATAGTCAAATATTAATGAATAAGTATTTTAGAGGAAGACCTGTGATAGTAATCATAGTTCATGTTTGTGGTGTGACTTTATGTGAGGGGTTGTCCTCACTTTTTCAGGTTCTTCACACAGAGCTTGTCATTCCCCTTCACTTTTAACCTCTTAGTATGATCTTCTCCTCGCTGTCCTCCGTGTTTAGCTCTTTAACATTTCTTTTGCAGAGAGGTTTTTGCTGTTTAGTTCTTTTTTAATTTGTGAAATCCTGCTTGAAATCACTAGTTACTCTAGTATTTGAGGGGAATTGCTGAGAATATTTTTTAAAGAAAATATCAAATAATTGGTTAGTGCTTCATTTCCTTATCATTAAAGATTTGTGCAGTATCTATTTCTATATATTGTGTTATTTTCCTACATTCTAGAAAGAATTCTTTTATACTAGAACTGTCTTTCCAGTTGTGTTTCAGTAGTTTTCAGTAGAACTTTGTTTTCAATAGAATTTGCTTCTTACTTTTAAGCTGATCAAATGGTTGGTTGGTTATTAAAAAGGTAAAACATTTTTTTAGCTTCTTGCTGTTACAATCCCTCCAAAATAAAGCCTACTTTTTTTTTTTTTCATTCTGGATGATGACCAAGTAAATTTTATTGCTTTTAAAGCAAATAAATTCCCCCATTCTTGTTTTTTTTTAAAATCTAAAAATGATTATTTTTTAAATTCTTCTTGAAAAAATCTTTAATAAGATTCTTTATCTAAAAATTTTTTTAAAAGGTCAGTTTTTAAGAAACTGATCTGTAGGACTATATGTAAGACTTTTTGATCAATGGTGGCAATATATTGTTTTGAAGCACAAGTTTTCACTTGCTGAATATCATTGATCAAAGAATGAGTTCACAGGAAATGACACTGGAAATCTGCAACATGTGCTCATTTGTTTTCCACTTAGAAAATAGCTACCTTTCTAGATTTCTTCTTGATAGTTACATCCAATAAATAGCAGATGACAGTCTTGTGTTACTCTTTTTAGTCATGAATGTTGTTATTGACAAAAGCCAAACCTAAATAAAAACCTGGAAGTTTGTACTGACAGCTTGGACAGGGTCTGAGACTGACTGTGCTATGGATCTGTCTGAGCTACAAGAGCAATCGTAGCTACATGGCTTTTGCCATGTCATTTTCCATGAAGGTATCCACTTGATTCTATCCTTAATTTTTTCTTTATTTTTAAAAATTCTTTGTCATTTGCTTCAGTGTTTTTGTGTTGCTGGAATTCAGAATAAAAGTGAAGTAGTTTTGCTTTTAAAAACCTTTGTCTATTTGAGGATTTCTTATGCAAGAGGAAACATGTCAGGTGATAAATGAACTACAGTGGTAAAAAGATGCTGGTGAAACTAATAATGCAGTAAAGATCTTGAGATTGCATTTCAAGATACTTCCAGTTGGGAAATATATTTGTTGAAATTAGGTTTTTAATGACAATTGGGCAGTACCAGAATTGTCAAGACATCACATTCTGATACCAAAACCCTGACCTAAAAATGGGAAAAAAGGTGAAGGAAGGAGTATGGAGTACATGTGGTTTAATAGTAAAAAGCAGCCAAACAGATCAAGCAGTATTTGTAATATCAAAGCAATTTTGATGAATATTTGTTCAGTGTTGGCTCCCACTTGAAACTGGAAATATAAGGAAGCATTTAAGGATTTGAATGAGGTTGGCAAGGAGCAGAAAACTGCTCAGGCACTTTATTGAAATGTACCAAATGAGCAGGAATGGTAATGGCCTTTTCATGGCTGTAGCATTTGACATTAACACTGACTCTGAAATTGGATGTTTTCATTTTGAGATGCCAGCGTGTAAGTGCATTGCTTGTGCACTTGTAGCAAAACTCTCTATTCCTTCAATGTCCTTGTATATTCTTAGGTGGTGCAATGTTTTTGAGGGTTTTTTTGTTGGTCTTTGGTGAGACTTCATGGTTTCTTAAAAATATTTTGAGTTCAGTTGGTGGATAATTTTGTTTGTTTGCTGTTGGTTTGGTTTTTTTTTTTCCTCTGAGGACTGTTTTTCCAGACCTTCTTAGTTTTAAAGGTGAAAAATTGAAATTAATTTAAACCTTAAAATTCTAGCAGGAAAATTATAAACTTACAACCCACACCCTACTATATTAAAAATAGGAATTCAGTTGTTACTTGACCCAGTTTACATTTTTTAAATTCCTCTCTTGAAATGCATGGTTTCTCTGGATTGTTCCCTCCACTTTGTGACTTATTCAAACACAAAATCTTTAACATGTAGTGTCTAAAATGTTTCCATTTGTCAACGCTCAAATATATTTATATATATAATATGTATTTTTGCATTTAGTCCTCAGATTCTTGTCAGACACCAAGACATTTCTGTCAAAACATTTGCTATTGCATTAAAAAATCAGTTGAGGCCATGCGAGTCACAGAAGCAGATAATTCTCAAGTTTTACTAATTGTGGGTTCAGTGGTGGTTTTACTGTCACAATTTTCCATTACTGTGATGCAGGAGAATGACGGTCTCCTTTTGTGTGTTTTAGGAGACATACTTCAGATGTAAGCTACACAAGAAGAAAGAAGTTAGGATGTCATATTTATTATTTTCTATGCTTCTATCTCTTTTACCTGTCCATAGTATTATACTGCATGTACTTGGTGATTTGTGTGTATTCATTCCTGACCACATGCTAGAAGAGAAGCATGTCCTTAAGTTTTTTTTGTTCCAGTTTTGAGCAAGTATGTAAAATTCTAAAAACCTAGTCACACTGTAAGCTGTGAAATTACATCTTTTCAGATAATTTTATAGCATATGTATATATATTAAAAAAATACTTCATATATATAATGCTTTATTAGTGGTCAGTGCATAATTTAATACAGAATTTTGTAAGTGTGGGTTTTAGGACACTAATATTGTTTTCGTAAGTTTAGAAATACATAGAGCAATCTACTTCTCTTCTATGAAAAAACCAGCCAAAGGATACTGACAGTAAAAGGAAGGGAAAATGTTGCTGTTATCTAATACGCTGTAGGTTATATTTATTTGGTTGTTTTCTTTATTAGTGTTAATTTTATGTTTGTCATCGCTCTAGTATCAATAGGTGGTTTTGATATTTTTGCACTATTACTTAGTAGCAATCTTAAGTTGGGAGTGAGTAAAAATTATCTCATCACTAAGAATTACCTCACTTTTTTATACATGCTTGTCTAAATCTTAAGCCTAATCTGAGGTAATGTAGTTCAAGCATTAACCTCTTCTCTAAGAGTAGAGTTTAGGATGCTACAGCCCATCATGGAAGAGATTATATAGGAGTTGCTTTTCACTTGCCCACAGCTGCTTTAACTTTCATATTCTCTTGTTCTTTCTGGCCAGGCATTAGTATTTATGACCTATGTCTTTATTTATTTATTATCATTTTCCAAAATAGAGAATTTTTTAGGGAACTCCTGGATAAAATTCAGATCAGTTCCCTAGGCTTGCTCACTGTCCATCTTCAGAGGACCTAATGCTATGAGGAAGGAAGCTTGAAGAAAGAGCAAATCTTCCCTGTTGATCAACATGGATTTATTTCCTGTTTATACTGGGTCTGGATGGGTTAATTTTCTTTGTGGATTGTGTTTTGGGTTTGTGACTAAAACTGTTGGTAGCACACTGGTGTTTTGGCTATTGCTGGGCATCACTGGCAGAGTGTCAAGGCTTCCAGGACGCCCCTGCTGAGCAGGCCGGGGTGGGCAGGGGGCTGGCAGGGGCCATGGTTGGGACAGCCGGTCCCAATTGGCTGCAAGGATGTTTTGTGCTGTGTAACATCATGATCAGCAAAAAATCCTGAGGGGACTGATGGGTTGACTGGAAGGTGCCTGTTGCTTGAGATTGCTGGGCATCAGTCTGTTTGTGGGAGTTGGTGAGTGGTGGAAAACACCCCTTGGTGGAAAACACCACTTGGTGGTTTGTCTTCTTCAATTTGCTCTTCTCTGAATAAACTATGTTTATCTGGACCCATACATTTCCTTGCTTTTCCTGTTTTCTCCCATGTCTCACCATTGTGGCAGCTGAGTGAGCAGGGGCTGTAAGATCAGTATCTGCTGCCTGGGGTTAAGCCACTGCAGAGTTCATAATCACTCAAACATTTCATTCTGTATTTGCAATGATGTGATTCTGAATATGGTCTTAAAAGAAACCACTCATCATTTGTAACTTTGACATTATTTAAGTGTTCATGTTGGTATTTCTTCTCCTAAGCTGGATCTCGAGAAGCAATTAATACTGGCTTGTGATCAGTGTGGCTGACCAGGAAAGCTGGGGGTGAAAGGGGTTGGACAAACAATGCTTGAAAAAGTTGTGTTCATTTTTCAGTTTTAACTTTAAGTGGCATGGTCTTTTTTTGGGAACAAATGAAGAATTACTTAATTGATCCTTCTTAATGCAAGCACTACGCTGCAGCCAAATACTTTGCTGACTTGATGTTTCATTACCAGCACCTAGTGCTATATAAGCCAAATGGGTGGGTTGATCCAGCTGGAAGTTTCACAGCTTTTCCAGGCTTTAAGTTAGTATTTTTAGGAGAATTTTTAGTTTTCACTTGGAGTAGTTTCACAACCAGTTTATCATATTCTATATAAATCATAAAATGATTTAGGATGAAAAAGACAGGTAGACTTTTTTAAGAGTGTAGTTGTTAACCCAGTCTTGCCAAGTCCATAACTAAACCATGCCGTTAAATTCCACATTTACCTGTCTTTTAAATGCCTCCAAGGATGGTGGCTCAACATTTCCCTGGGCAGCTTATTCCAGTGCTTGAGAACCTTTTTGGTGAAGAAATTTTTAATATCTAATCTAAACCTCCCTTGGCACAACTTCAAGTCATTTTCTCTGGTCTTACCACTTGTTACTTGGGAGTGTGCTAGTAGATAGCATAAGGAAGCATGTGAAAAGGCAGAAAAATGGTTCTCTTTAATCAGGGCTGTAGATGAAAACAGCATCTCAATATCCTGGACTGGAGTGGTGGAATACTAAGCTACTTAGTTCAGTGGAAAAAACATCCTTTTGCATGTTAGACTTTTTAAAAATGTCACAGATATGTGCATGTCTGTAGCTTCAGAATGTGGTTTTAAGTTTCTTCCTTGCTCGTTGCTGTAGTTATACAAGCTCCTGATGCTTTGTGCCAGTGCAGATGTAGCTGAGGACTGAGCTGATGCAGATTCAGCAGAAATGAATGTTTTGTGATATTTTATCACAAAATCACCAGCTGTCTCTGAGGAAAAAAACCCAAAAAACCTGGAGGAATGCATGACTAAGGATTTGAGGAATAGGGGATTATTATTGTACAGTTCTTTTCAGTGTGTCTGTGATGGCTTGCTGTAGCATTAGCTAAGACATTTTGTAAAATCCTACTTTTAGCCATAAATCTGTTTGCTGGGAGGAATGAGAAATGACTGGGAGGTTGGAACAATGTTTGGTTCTGCATTTCTGAAAAGGTCTGGTTACATTAGTTGAGTTTCTCAGATGGGCACAGTGTTGTTCCATACTTTATTTTCAGGAACTGCTGTTTATTCTCCTTTGCACTGCCATAACTACTAGGAATGTTGATGGTCTGTTTGGTTGAGGAGCATAGCTAAGCAGGATTTCATTAACTGTTTTCTTTGCACTTTTTTACTTTTCTTGCTTGTCCAGTGGTGCCATACAGGAGCTTTACTTGGTGTGTGCAGTAATCCATGTGCTGTTTCCTCTGTTCTGATCTCTTTGTATTTCATCTCATAA
This sequence comes from Pycnonotus jocosus, assembly GCA_013400435.1. NCBI lineage: Eukaryota > Metazoa > Chordata > Aves > Passeriformes > Pycnonotidae > Pycnonotus > Pycnonotus jocosus. Next base: position 327,199 of record VWYP01022861.1, on the reverse strand, counting down.
TGTCACAGTGTCTTTCAGCCTGCTAAATAGGAAGTCAGAATCTTAAAGTGGACATGATCCTCATCAGTCTCATGCCTCCTGAGTATTTTGGTGATCTAACACAACAGATCAGATTGTTGGAAAAAAAACTTAATATGTGTTTGTATTAAAATTTCACAGTAGAAGATTTCTCGTGAGAAGTGAATGTTACAGCTGTTGAAGTCTGAAGGGAGCACAGGATGTGCTAGCATACCACAGCAAAAATGGAGGAGTGAGAATCATTGTCTCGCTTTTTGCAGAACTCTTTATGAGCCTTGTGTTCACTGTTGTAATTTGCTCCAGTTAATGTGCTTGCAAAGAGATGGTACTGGAGAGGATGAATAGCAGAGGAAGTGTTTAGAGTTAAATTACCTGTAACTGAGAGTTCTTCCTGTTGCAAGAAAAAAGGTAGAAATTCAGCTAGCCTTGAGTAATCCAGGTAAGAATCCTTATTGACTAGTTACTGAGCATAACATGCATTGATACCTTTTTAGAGTTACTGGTTTGGAATGTTATGTTGAAAAGCAATAAGTTGTTACTCCAGTTTACCTTCAGGTGTTAAAATAAAATACAAATTGTCATGGATGTTTAATAAAATCTTCTGTCTTTGAGTTTGTAGTAATTTACCTCATAATCCTAAATACACTGGAGACTGAATTTTAAAAAGTCTTTATTTTTATCTCAGAAAGCATAAGCATAGAGATTACAGGTGCTCATTGAATGTAGATTTTGCACAGTAGAGGACTTGGTATAACTTTTGTCATCATATTCTACTTGTAGGTAAAAAGAACATACTCTCATGGTACGTATAGAGCTGGCCCAATGAGACAGATCAGCCTGGTTGGAGCAGTTGATGAGGAAGTGGGGGATTACTTCCCTGAATTCCTTGATATGTTGGAAGAATCACCCTTCTTAAAAGTAAGGACAGAAAGAAATGGGTTGGGAGGAGGGAGACAACATGCTGTGTAATGCTGATGTAATAATAAAGTGAGAGGATGTGATACTTGTTTAGATAATTGAGTATTCTAATAAATGCTTTCATCATGAGAGATAAAGGCTGCTTTTAACAAGTTTTTTTAAAGTAACTCACTTGAAAATTGTGGCTTGTGTTTCCCATTAGTGTACACTGCCATGGGGAACACTTTCTAGTTTAAAATTAGAAAGTCGTAAAGACAGTGATGATGGTCCCATTATGTGGGTACGTCCGGGAGAACAGATGATCCCTGTGGCTGACATGCCAAAGTCACCTTTCAAAAGGAAGAGGTAAGTTGAATTATTTTACTTTGTAGATGTCTGGTTAGTATTTTTTTTTTCTTTACAAATTCACCTTTTCCCAAGCCTTTCAATGTTTGATATTATATGTTAATATAAATCTTCATCTCCAAAACCATTTTTTCTTCTTTTGTTATATAAGAATCTGGAATTTTTTGTTTTAATTTTTACTGTCTGGCCAAGTAAGGTGCTGATCCTTTTTGGAGCTTTACTAGAAATATAAGGTGAAAACTTCAGGAAAATGTGTGTACACACACAATTACTGATACGTGCCATGAGACTAGAATTGATACCCCTGTTGTTACCTGTGAGTGGATGTGTTACGACCTCTGGGGATAAAGGCTTTTCTCTCACCTGGAAGGTAACAACTCCAACATTAAATGAAATCTTTAAGCTTTGCTGTGGTATTGGGTATAAGAACCAGCTGACGAGTAGGGACAGCCCCTGCAGAAGTTGAATATTGTATGTCATAAGGAGTTAACATGGGAGTTCTTTTCAAAATGTGGACACAAAAAGGGAGTGTATGAGAAGTGGAAGCAGGGGCAGGTGCCTCAGGAGGAATATAGAAACACTGTCCAACCAAGAAGGGCATGCAGTTACAGCCAAAGACCATCTGGAGTTGATTTTGGCAAGGGATGTGAAGGGCAGCAGGGACTTCCACCAGAGTATGGACAGTGGAAGAAGAAAGACTAGGAAAATGGAGAGCATTTGCTGAATGGGGCAAAGGACACAGAAAAGGCTGAGGTAGTGCTTTCTTTGCCCTTGTATTTTCTAGTGAGATTTACTTTCAGGAATGCTCTGTCTTGGAGACAGTAAGAATGTCTGGAGCAAGGGCTAGTTGCCTTCAGTGGAGTAAAATCAGGTTAAGAAACTTACAAGACATGCAGATTAGACAGACACAAGCCAGTGGGACCTGCTGGGATGGATCACATCCTACAAGTGCTGTGGGAGCTGGCCAGCATCATGGCAAGGCCACTGTCTTTGAAAGGTCATGGCAACTGGCAAAGGTTCCTGAAAGTAAATGCCACTGCAATAATTTAGAAGGGTAAGAAGCAGAGCCTGGGGAACTGCAGGCCAGTCAGTCTCAGCTTCATCCTGGGAAAGTTGCCATTTCAAGCATGAGCAGCTTGGCAGATTGAGGGACAGGATTCTTCCCCTCTCCTCATCACTGGTGAGACACATCTGCAGTTGCTTGCCCAGTTCTGGGCTCACCAGGCCAAGACAGACTGGAGTATGTCTGGTGATCCTGGAGAGCTGGGATTTACTCTTGAGAAAAGAATGCTAAGTGGGATCATATCAATGTGTTTAAGCACTTCACAGGAGGTCGTAAAAAGGACTTATTTTAGCAGTGCCCAGTGACATGAACAGAGAGAGTGGACACAAACTGAATTACAAGAAAATCCATTTAAAATAACAAAAAAAAGTTTATTTTTTTTCATAAATGAGCAGTCCTGTTGGCTATGATGGAAATTAGATAGTTCAGAGAAATTTCGGTATCACTGTTACTGTTTTTCTTATGCAGAACTACCAATGAAATAAAAAACTTGCAGTACCTACCTCGAACCAGTGAACCCCGTGAAATGCTATTTGAAGACCGGACCCGAGCCCATGCGGATCACATAGGACAAGGTTTTGAACGACAGACCACAGCTGCTGTGGGAGTGTTGAAGGCTGTGCACTGTGGGGAGTGGTAGGTGTTGATTGGCTTCACCTAGGTGTCTGAAAAGTGTTTGCCTGAGTTGCCATTTGTAATTGGAAGGGAGTGCAGAATAGGTTAATCTAGGATTAAAGATTCAATGAAGACTTCATGGGTCCTGGCTGAGCACTAGATGTTTGTCTGCCCTCTTTGGATTGCATGTGGCTTTGCTGTGTGGTTGAAACCAGAAAGGTACCTTGCAGTGGCAATTCAGTAGCTATAATTGAGTTGCTGTTACAGAGGTCATGTTAGTTGTAAAAACACCTCACACTTCATTTTTCTTAAAGTGGTTTATAGAGACTGAGCTGTTACTGCAGCAGAGGTGCCCATGGAGACCTTCTGGCAGTTCTTTGTGTTGTCTGGAGATGAGCAGAATTCTTATGCTTCTGCTTCCCAAGTCATGGCTGTTATAACCCTGATTTATTTATGGAAGCTCACACAGAAGAATCCTGTTGGAAGTTGTGTGGTATTTTTTGGTATCTGTCTTTGGAATTCCTTTGTGAGATTTAGGAAATGAAGTGTGCCTCATTTGAAGCTTGTTTACATGTTAACCAAATAAAAAGCCCATAACCATATGGGCTACCTAGTCCACATCTAAGAGGCATTTATTAATATCTTTAGACCATGGAGAATTACTTTAGTTTTGGAGGTTACCTTTGCATATATAAACACTATAAAGACCTTTTTCTCTTTGTGTCTGTCTAGAAATTAGAAGAGTGAATTCCCTTTGGATAAAGTGATGTGAATTTGTGTTACAGTGCATGAGTTCATTGACATAGAAAGTAGAATAATTGTCATTGGGGAAGAACTGGATTGTTCAGATAATGTGTTTGTCTCTTGGGCTCTGAGGTTTTCAGTTTCCTTCCTCTTCAGGTTTATGACAGTGGGAGCCTTCAACTTCCTGCTTGCTCTGACTGTGCTGTGGTGAATTAAGACTGAGCTGTAGCAGCAGGACAAGAGCTGAGCTAACTGTAGATCTCAGTATTTTAAGTTACAATTGACACATTTGAGAAAGGGACTTGCAAAGGAAGTAAAGAAACCAAACAAAACCCCACTCCCTGAACTTGGTTGTTTGTGGAAATTCAGAAGTTGAATTGATAGTAGTTAAGGTGTCTGGGAACTTGCCATTCTCATCCTATAGCTTTATAGCATACTTGAAAGTCCTTCAGTTTGGGGAATAAAAAAGAAATACCAGCATTTCATTTGAGTGTAAAGACTGAAAATGTATCTTTTAATTCAGAATAAAAAATTTGTGAATGATGTATGGAGAGGAGTAAAATATACAACACAAATACAACACAAGCAACACAAAAGTTATGTATTCCAGGCTTGATTTGGCCTAAATTATAGTTCCTGCTTTTCCTTTCTACTTTTGTGTAATTTTGAAAAGCCACTTCAGTGTACTTACATGATGAGAACTAATCAGGGCTTATGATAACGAAGCATCATTGATTAATGTAGCACATTAAAATTATTTCAGGTATTACTTTTGCCATAATTTGCAATCTGTGGGTGGATTATTTTTAAAGGAAACAACATGAAGGGAAGCTTTGAAAAATCTAGTTTTTATTTTGGCTCAGTTTTGTTTTGTTTCTTTTTTTAACCTGTTTGAGTAGTTGAACAAACCTGAAAAGTTGGAGATATTCTGGGTTGATTAAGGCACTATGGCAATAAAAATGCACACGTTCTAGTGATGAGATAATGTATATAAAAATCATGCTTTCTGTGAGGGAAAATAAAACAATTCCTGGGCTGCCTAAACTAAATCCATAAAAATTGAGTGTGCAAAAAGAACTTTAGAGGTTGCTGTAGATTTAAAGAAAGTAGGATTTATTTCCTAGTTGATAGGAATGAGTGTTAATGCTACGTGGGATAAATGGTGTCTTTCAGACAGGAAGAGAAATGTTGAAAAGCAAAAAGCAAGTTATGGTGCTAGAGGACAGACATGAAAGCTAAACACAGTATTTTGAAGAAGAAAAAAAAATACTTGTCCTTTCCCAGGTGTGACAGGATCTTGATTTGACGTGTTCTGTAAAATTACTGTTATGATCTTCTTTTTATTGTTTTGAGTATTTACAATTTACAGAAGAACTCTGATGATTGCTAGCATACATTTTAAGGATTTAACTAAAGTCTGATAAATGCAGGTGTGATCATGCTGATTACTTAATGCCGTTTTCATAGGTGATACCAAGTGAGCTTTAGAATTTATGAAGTGCCAGTGAAATTCTAAATTATGGAAATATATAAGATTTTTATGTGGGAAATTTGGGTGGGTTTTTACAGGGACAGCAAAAAGCACTTTGTAGCATTGTTGTTGGCAAAATGAAATCTGTTTCAGTAAGCAGCTTTCAAGTTTGTGTTCTAGAGACTGAAGTTGTGCTTCTCTGTATGATCATTGGAATTTTTTATATATTGCCAGTCTTTATGCATTAGGCCAGAAGTATTAACACCTCAGGTTTTGAATCTGTTTTGAAGAGTCACAGCAAAAGGAATCCAATCGTTTTGAAGAAGGAGATTAAGGGGAAAAAGTACTGCCAAAATCAGTTCTAGGAGTTCTCTAGTAGAGGCTTCAATGGGTTTTCTGAAGTTATCTTATGTTTCGTTTTCATTTAATGTCTTTTTGGACATTAACTAAATTTTTGTGCTACAGTTTTGCTTGGGGGTAGGTACATAATACCTAAATTAAAGGTTTTGTAAAATACTATCTCAAAGTTGTGCTAAAGATAAAATCTGCAAATTCAGAATTTAAAATTATCTGATGGTATTTTTTCTCAGATATTTGCAAAAGAAATACTGTGTTCTGTGACAGAATTGCAGCACAGAGCTGGTGATCCATCCTCTTGGACAGATATATATGGACTGAGACTACGAATGACAATGCATAAACCAAACTAGACACTGCTAGGAAAACACATTGATTTGTATTGAAGTTCTCTAATTGTGTGAAATATTCTTTCAATTGATTTAAAATCTTAACTTCATTTACGTATACTGGGGGCTCCAAATGAAAATCCATATTTTCAAAAAAACCTCTCCCCAAAAACGCTGCATTATAAAAGATAGATAATATAGTTAATGTTTTTAATGTCACTTATTAGGAGTGTTTCTGAAGCTTTTTGCTTTCAATGTTTAAATCTTCTTCAGGAGTATATAGATAAAAATACATAGACACATTTTAATCTTTGTGAAACAGAAAGTAAAATATGTGGTCTGAAAATTCTCCCTAGCATACTTTCAGTAGTTGATCTGGGATTTTTTTTCTCCTGAAAATAGCCTCAGACTGGTTATTTTTTGCTTTATTGAGGTCATGACCTAAATAAAATAAACATATCTCCTATGTTTAAAAAGCTGAATTCTGGGAACATCATTACTTGCCTTTACTTGCCTCCTAGAACAGTAATAACAGGACATATCTTCATGTAAAAATAGATGATCATCTTGATTTTTAAAAAGGGCTCTTGAACATCTGTTAGATTCTGAAATGTTTCAGCTCTGCTACATCAGCTGCTCCCCAGGTCCCCTAGGTCTGACTTGTACCCCGTTTTTGGAGGGGTGGAGGTGGGATGTACTGGAGGGGTGGCAAGTGCCAGCACAGCCTTGCGGGTGGGAGGGGCAGGTGGACAGCGGGCGGAGCACGGGCCCACTGCAGGCCGAGGAGGTGCTGCACTCCCGTCAGCCCGGGGGACTCCGGAGGAGGAAGGAAATAAATCTCTAACCAGGTTCTTTCTGACTGAGAAACTGTCCTTGCAAAGCTACTCCAGTGTGAGCTTTCTCCTTTATAAATGAAGTCTTTGTATCATTGCATGTAAATAAAAAATCCTTTTAAAATGCAAACATTCCTCAAAAGCAAGTATGTGGACTTTTTTTTTTACATATTTTCAGTGAGGAACAGAGTTTTGCCTTTAGATCAGAAAGGTACAAGGATTGTAGCTTCTTTTGCCTTTTGCGAGCTGATTCTAGATGATGACTCCAGAGGAACTGTGTAAATGGTGTGCATTTCTTTGGGAGAGATGCTTTGGAACTAGAGATGTTTCTCCTAACAATTTGAATATGGAGACAGCCTAATTCAGAGTTTGCTCTTGTGTAGCTCTCTCTAGTGAGCATAAATAGGGATGTATTTTTCAGAGATGTTTTGTGGAGGATGCCAGTATTGCCTGATTACTGGCATTGTGGCAGCTTAATGTATGTTCAGCTTTTACCTCTGATCAAAGTGTTTGAGGCTGAGATGCTGAGGTTGCCATAGTGCTCCCAGTCAGACTGCTGTGTGTTCAGGTACCCGATGGGTGCATCGTGTTGGAGTGCTGACAGTGTAAGCTCAATGTATCTGGGACAGCTGTCTTTCAGCATCTAGGCAGCCAAGAGGTCAGTTAAAAATAGAAATGAAAATTAGTGTGTTTTGTTGGCCTTTTATTGCTGCCTTTACTTTCACTTACAAAGAAACTGTAGTTAATTTGTTTAACCAGTTTAATGAGATTGTGTTTTAGAATTAACTGTTTTGATCAACTTTTTTTTTTAAATGTAGGTTATGGTAGAGTTGTTGAGTTTTTAAAGTTAAAAATTTTCGTTTATACTTCCTTGCAGACCTTTTGTTACTTTCTGCGCCATGGTAGTTTCAGCCTCTGACTGTGCACTTCTTACTCTTCTGTAGGTCTGAGCAGCCTCGTATAACCAAAGATGTAATTTGTTTTCATGCTGAGGACTTCTTGGAGGTAGTTCAGCGAATGCAGTTAGATTTGCATGAGCCTCCACTCTCACAGGTAAGCACACTATGAACTGATGGTCAGTGTTCTCTAAGTACTAAGTCAGAGTTTTCACCTTTCCCTCACCTTTTCCCTACAGTGTGTCCAGTGGGTTGATGATGCAAAACTTAATCAGCTGCGAAGGGAAGGCATTCGATATGCCAGAATCCAGTTATTCGATAATGACATTTATTTCATCCCGAGGAATGTTGTGCACCAGTTCAAAACAGTTTCAGCTGTCTGTAGTTTGGCTTGGCACATCCGGCTCAAGCTCTATCATTCAGAGGAAGAACTCTCTCAAAACACAAGTACTGTTGAAGCAGGGACCTCTGCAGACCCCAAGTCTTCGGTCATTGGACTTCAGACAGACAGAATTTGTACCGTGAGCAAAGATACCTCCGAAGACACCAAATTTCCAGATGCTCTGCAGACCAAGTACCTGCAGCAGGAATTTTTGCCGATAAAACATGAACCTCTTGCATCTTTCCAAGTAAAAGAAGAACCCATGAATGTTGATCTTGCTGAAAAGACAGTGACACCTAATGACATCGGGGGACAGAATGTTCAGGCTAGGCTGGATCATGTTGAGTTGACATCACTAAAGTTGGAAATGGATTCTAAATTTGAACCTGGCAACAAGGACTTACAAGGCAAGTTGTGCTCTGGAGGTCACGTACATCCAGATGATACAAGACAACCTAGCTCATCATATCCAAAATTGCATGGACAAAGAGAGGATGATTTTTTGTGCTAAATTTGTATATATGGTTTTAAATTCCTTTTTAAACTTAATGATGTAATAATGTAAAGATCATAAATTGTGAGGCAAGTTTGTGACTTGTCTTCACATCTGTTACAGAAAATAGTTATGTAGCTTTGTAACATTCCTCAGTGCCTGTCCATAACTGTGAAGTATCAAAGCACTTAGGGCCAGATGCACTGTAAACACTGCAGGTTTAACATAAAGAAGTCTTTAAATAATTTTGAGTTGTAGGTTTTAGAGTAGAGCTGACATTTAACATATATATTTTTTGTAAGATGAGCCAGAATTCTTTTTGACAATTCCAGGCTTTTCCATAGAGCTTATTTATACCAATTTTTTCATTTTAAATGTGTCAGCACTGTAGTGTAAATATCTTTTTTAAGAATCTTTTTAGTGTGATTTATACTGAAATGTGAGCCACTTAATAAAGGTTCATAATAACAGATTGGTTTTATTTTTGGGTCTGCAAAAAATAATTCAGTTCAACTGCCTCTCTTAGTGGTTATGTTTCTACCTGCCACTAATGCATAGGATGCCCTTACGCCTTGAGGGTGAGGAGCTGTAGCAAACTGAGGTAGAGCTGAGGCATCTTTGTAAATGCAGATTAGTCAGAAGGCAGAATCAGTCCTTCCTTCACATGATTCCTTATGGGTGTTTGTTCCAGGCACACCCCAAACTCCTGCTGTCAGATATTCACGTGGAACAGGGAGACAAACTGGCTGTTTGGAAAGCCATTGGACACGCAGTGGGCTCCCGGAGCGCTACCAGTACCTGCCTGCATCTCTCTAGATGAGCTGGTGCAAGGGAGCAAACTCCCTCCTGGGCTTTGCCTCTTAGCCCTGCTCAGGGCACAGTTCAGACAGTTCCATTTCACATAAAAAAACCCCACCCAATGAAAAAACCAACAAACCCACAAAACAAGCCAAAAAAGCAACCACTCCCTCAAATCTGCTATTTGACTACAATGAAAAGAATATTTAAGTGGTTACTTATCAAGCTAAAAAGGCCTCAACTTTAGCAGTGACCTGTAATTCACAGAGACATACCTGGATTTGAATTGCTCTCTGTGCTGATGGTGCCAGGCAATAAAGAGGCTTGCCAATATGTGTAGTGGGAAGGTTCCTCATGAGTCACAGTTTGGAAGCAAGAGGTGTTTCATTAAGAAAATAACAGCAGTGTCCAAGTTAATTGTTTTCTTTTCCCATCTATGGAACACTTGGATTCTTTTAAGTTGTGTTCTGAGGAAGAGAATTTTGAGGCTAGCTAGCATCTGATCTGGTAACTCTGTTATTTAACTTGTTTATTCTCTGTGTAGTGTACTCCTGTATAGTTCAAACACAGCCGAATGATCTGTCTCTTGGGTAGCTGCACACAGCAGTAAACTGCCCTACAGCCTGTCCTTCAGCTAAATATGTAAAACTTCATATCCAAGGCCTATTATTTCCAAAGCCCTCTGTATCTCTGATTTTTGTTAGGATTTTTCTGTGTAACATTTTTGGAAGTTGTACATCCTTAAGTACCTAGTTTATAAACTTTGATGCACTTAGTAGTCACTTTGGCTTCATCTGTAGCAATAGAACAATGTGATTTTCTGGCGATGTCCAGTTCAACTACCTGAGATCCTTCTGTTGTAAATGATTTTTCTTTATAGATTGTTAAAATTTAAAATGTTACTGCATACTCACAGGTGGCACTAAAATCAGCTATATTTTAGAGGAGTGCCCTGATTGGTTTAATCCAAAATAGGTCTGTCAAGGGACTATTAATTAAATCAATATTTGAATTGCTAAACATTACTCCTACATAGCCATAATTATGTATTAGAGAAGCAATAGAAATGTGAGTCTCTTGGATGTGGCTAATACATCCTTAAGTCTTACTACTGTTTTCTTTAATGCTGGCTAAGAGATTACTACCAGTTTTTCAGCCTCAGGGATCTTGCTTTCCACTTTGCCATGAGCAAATGATTCATGTGTGATGTGGTAAGTTATTGCTTTAGCAGATTCTGATCTGAAAAAATTAATTTGTTCATGTAAGAATTTGAGCCTTCCTTATAGCAGGAATATGGTCTCAGCTCCCTTAATTGTTTTCTGGATTTTCTGGAAATAATGCTTCCACCTGTAATCTCTGGCTTCATGAACATCCAGATACAGTTACTTGGCCTTCCATTCCTGATCTCTCTGCTGCCCATGGGAAATCAGCAACAGAGCAGAGCTGCAGGTCGTAGTTTGCACCAAGCATGCAGCTCTGCAGGTGGGATAGGTGAGGGCTCCAGCTTTAGCAAAACCAGCCTTGCCAGGTGTTGCTTTTTAAAATAAAAACCACACAAAACAAACTCCCAAAACTATTTAGTTGACTCAGAATAACAGTCTTACCAGTGTGCTGGTCATGCATATGCCAACCATTCGTTTGGGTTCAAGTAATTTTTGGTAACGTGTCAGATTTTAGTGAAGTGTGGACATACATCGCCCAGGACAGCTGCCAACTTTCTGCAGTGTAGGCCCTGTCCAGACAGAAATAAATCTTTGAAAATTATTAGCAAATATAACTTTACACTTAGGAGTAGGACATTATATTCTTTTGGAGACCTGCTCAGTGCTCTTGAACTTCTGCTCAGGTCTCTTAGTCCTGAGATTTTGCTTCTGAAGTGCCCATATCTTCAACCCATTTTTTCTTACCACTTTCAGAAGGTTAAGCGATTTTTTTAAAGTGGCAGGTTTTTTGGTAGTTTATGTATTTTTGTTTTTTGAGACAGACTAGATTCTCACTTTAGACAGAATTCCTTGCAGACAGAATTTGAACCATAATACAATTATCAATGGCTACCAGACCTCCCTTTGCATTTACAGATGTCTGCAGTCTGGGCTGACTGGCTGCATTACTGTTTACTTGCTTCTTAAAGAAAATATTTAGAAGTGTTGTCCTCTCCCTGTGCTGTGTTCATTTTAATGTGGTTGTCCTTTAAGAGAGGAGTGCTTTTTCTGAGAATTTCACCTCCCAAATTGTTCATTAGTCTGACAAAGGCCTTTTTTCAGTCCTGTGCTACAGCCTTTCTTCCTGCTGCATACAACTTCATCTTCAGATTTTTGCTTCAGCAATAAATCTTCCATGTGTTCTGCTGTACTGCAATTAGTCCTTCCTTACTGCTTTTCCCCCTTCTCTGGATTTCAGTGATACATAAATCTTTGTTATTTTGGCTGAAATCTCCAGTGTTTTAGTTGTCTCTCTTGGCCTTTTTTCTTGTGCAGATTGGAGAGAGCTGCCCGAGCCCATTGGTGCCATTCCTATCTCCCTGCGCATGCAGTGGTGTTCCAGTTAATAACATGATGTGCAGAAAATTAGATGTTTTCCTAGATCCTGGTACATATTTTTGGGTAGCGAAGAATTGCATTGTTACAATTGCTAAAAAAGTTTTCAAGGGGGTAGCTACTTTTTTCTTCTTTTAATAATACTGGATCTTTTGCATTTCACTGGCGACTGACTTAATGTGTTACGTACAAGTGTTACTCAGTGTTGTGTCACCCCCAGCCCTTCAAATGCCTGAAAATTGACTCTGAAAGAACATTTTCATTACAGGTACTGCTGGCATGCAGATTTTCCCTTCCTTGTTACTATAATGAATATTTCAATACTACTTTAACTGAAGCATTAATTCTATCTAGTATTAGAAATAAAATATTATTTTAGAGGGTGATGATTTAATTCTTCATCTGTGAAATAATTCCTTGGCGATGAATAAAGTTGATTTTTAAGTGGATATACATGTGCACAGTAAATAAGTTGGAATTTCAAAAGACGTAGGAAATGGAAATCTGAAATAGTAGAATGCTGTGTAAGAGATCCAAACATTAGAGATTTGGAAAATTGAATAAGTCTTCCAAGAAACACAAGACTGGTATTCATTTACCAAAATGACTGTTTTCTAATATCTGCATGTGAATAAGATGCTGAATTGACTAAAATAAATCCATGATTTTTCCTTGTTCATTGGCAAAATGAACTGGTGTGAGATAGTACACTGCCACATGACCCTGCTAGGCAGAAAGCTGTACTGATTCTGATCAAGAGATCAAGGAACTCCTCAAGCTTCTCAAGTGTAATTTAATTTATTTTCTTGTAGTGGTCAGGTATGTAGAGAGCCTTGTGTTTAGGCAGCGCAGCGCCTGTACCTTACCAGGATGTATCCAAGCTGGAAATGGAAAGTACACATTTTCACTGCTTTGTGCTTTGCTGTGAATGACTGTCAAGAATGTTTGATTTCATTATGAGTCACTGTGTTCAGCTGATATTTTATTACTTTCTTAAACAGATGAAATGCACTTTAAAATTGTATAGAAGTTACTGATATTTTGTGCAGATCCCACTGAATTTGCAGCATATGTGGGAATATTTGGGGAATTGATTCCCGCCAGTTACTCATTTCATTTTTCTTAAAAATGCAAGTTATTTTGTGTTCTGTTCAGAAGCAGTGATTAACTTCACAATATTTAGTTTGCTGTTTCTGTTAAAATCATCAGGGATATTGACATTGCAAATTTAGTGTATTATATTCTAACCACTGTTTTTCTCTGTGCTTTGATGCTGATATGATCTCTGCTTTGAAGCCGTGCTGTACTTGAGTGCCAGCTAAACATTGATCCTCTCTTGTTCTGGTCATGCTGATAGACGAGCCTACTGATGAGGGCGCTAGTCCTAAATAGTCCTTTAATATTTGGTGTACAGTTATCTGATACAAACATTGATTAAAACAGCAGTTTAAACTTCTATTTTTATCAAGTTTGATTTTTCAATAGCTATTTTGATACTATGTTTTATCATTTAATTTGCCATCCACTGGAATGACAGTGCCATGTTGGGTGCAGCTCAGGCCTGTGTTCTAAGGACTGTGCTTTTTATGGGAGCTTTTTTATCTGGTTGTGTTGAGACAAAGTGGGGCAGTTAGCAGAGAAAGCTGTTCCTGGTCTCTGGAGATGAAAATCTTGAGAATTAGACCTGTGTGTGGGAGACACATAAGGCTGCTAAATCTTTATCCTTAGCGTGCAAGAGTAACATTCAAGTACTTGCCAGTGTGAAGTGAAGCAATTGAGAGTGTTAGTTAATCACAGAAATGGAATTTTTAGACTAAAAAACATCTTTAAGCAGTGATTGTAATGACCTTCAGAAGGAACACTGAGATGAACATCAAGGTAGATGAACTAAGCTCACATTCTTACTGCTTTCCTGTTTCTTGTTCTTTTGCTGTTCTGCACTGTAGGGAGACTTTTATTTGTCTGCTTGGGATGTTGGTTCTGTTAGGAAAGGCACATCAGAGGGAATGGCATCACAGAGTGACAGAATTTCCTGTTCTTTATCCCACTTCAGTACAAGTCCAAGGAGAAAATGCAGAATTTATACAGAATAGTACTCCAGTGGTCCAGCTGCAGAGGTCCCTTAAGTTGCCTGAGTTCTCAAAGCCTGATGCTTTTCAGCAGCAAGTTGGTACCTAGGCCCATTCAGGTCTACAAGGCTCATATGGGAGATGAACTCCATCAAAATCTTCTAAAACAAAACCAGTCAAGTTATAGCAAGAATGTGCAACTGTTGTTTTCACAACTCAGCATAGTTGTTTTTAGTGCAATCCTAATTTAAAAGCATGATGTGTTACATGATAGTGCTATGTTTGCCATGCTGGTAAATTCAAACAACTAATTTCTGAGGATAGAATTATTCAGGAACTTTATTACAGAAAACTCATGTCAATTTTTTTTCCAAAATTATATTGATGTTAAAAAAGGGAACTCCGAATTTTAAAATCCTGAGTTTCTGGGAGTCTTATAATTTTCACTTTCAAGTCCACTTTGTGTCACACAACTTTTTCCACTGTGGAAATGTGAAAATTTTCATGAGGTTAGGCAAACACTTTGTTTCTGTACTATGATGCTGATATGTCAGAAGATAATACTGATAATACATCTCTCAGACAGTTGTGTACTCCTGTTTGTGCTAGTTCAGTCTCTGATATTGCCCTCTGTGCTGGCAATGCATTTCGTGTGTGTCTGCACACGTTCTCAGAGCATGCAGGTTAAACTTTATTATAGGTGGAGATGTATGTGTCACATAACTGCATTTTTCAAGTATAAAACCCCCACAAAACTGGATACTGTTCTGAAATGGTGACAAATCAAGAAAACCAGTATGAATTGGCAATTGAAAATTTTAGTTTCATGACTTTTCACCCATGTGCAATTAAGTATTTTCTGTAATCAGACAAAAGCAGATACTTGCCTGCAATGCATGCTGAAGTGTTCAAACTTCTATAAATGATGGAAAGGGAGAAATTATGTGGAATTTATCTCTCCATGTCCAATAGATATCATCAATATGGAGAAATACTTCTAGTTGGTTTCAACAAGCTTTGAAATTGCAGTTCAAAACAAAGCTCCTGAAGGCCAAGTTCTCTCCTTTGCCCCCCATCAGCTGCTGCAGGGAGCCAAGACAACATCCTTGTGCCTTTTTATGACAAATCAGTGTGAGCCATCTCAGCATGGAGCTCTGCTTTCCCCTGCCGCCTTCAGCAGATTTCACCCACTTTATCCTGTTACTGAAGATCAGTTGGTCAGTTGGTAAATTTAGGAAAATGTGTGAGGAGCACTGGTTCCACTTCCAAGCTGTGATCAGCACCTTTGAGAACGGTGTAATTATGAACAGATGTAATTAATTCCTGCAGCAGTTTCTGGAAAGGTCACAGTGGGCTATGGTGTACTTTGTGTCATAAATCCGAGTGAAATTTGGACAAGTCAGAGAAGCAACACTGTCTGCACAAAGATCTCACCACTGTTCAGGTCAGTTAAATATGATACAAAATTATCAGATATGCTCTTGTCAAAGTTTCCCTGTAAAGACAAGGAACTTGGAAAGTTAAGCACTTCTGTCTGGCTATGTGTGACTTCTGTATGACACCAGCAAGAAGCTTTCCAAATAATTTATTTCAAGGTTTGGAAACCTTTAAAAAAACCAAAAAACAAAAAACAAACAAACAAAAACAAAAAGCCAAACCCACAACCAAAGCTGAAATTTTTTTTATATTTTTCTATTGAATTAGAGGCAACAATTAAAAGGAGATTTGTAAGGCCTGTGTGATTCTAGTTAATTAGAGATGCCAAACTTTCAGATAATTGTTACATCTGTGGAAGAGAAGGGGTTTATTAAGGGGGCAGATACACCATTCATGGCCTGTCTTGCTAATAATACACCCAGTTCCAATGAAGCCAGTTCTTACTCTTCCATTTTTGTTTTTTGTTGTAACAATCAATTACCATCATCAGCGCGGCTGAGAAAAGCTGCTCTGCTCTCCTGAGCAGCATGAGGGTGTTCTGGCATCCTGTGAACAAGGGGATTTAGAATTTTATTCTTCCAGAATCATGGGCAGAATAGATGGGAAAGGACTGTGGGTATTATTTCATGCTTGGTCCCATACCCACCACAGGTAAGTGTGCATAGGTGCAGATAAAATTGTCTTGTGCTTGAATGCTTGTTACACATGTGTATCACTGCTTTTGAAGTGGGTCATCAAAGTTCACCTGAATTGGAGGTAGGGCTTTAGATATTCTTTGTAAATTTTGAAAGCAGGCATAACAAATTCACAAAGAAGTGGCATTCCATTCCGGGCAGGGGCTTAGTAGCCCAGGCTCCCATTCACAGAACAGAACCAAGTGGGACGAGCAGGTGATGCCTGTTCTCCACCCCACACAGGTACCGTGGCCCTTGGGCGCTCGCTCTCGCAGCTCCTGTCGCCGGCGGGTCTCAGAGCGTGTTCTGAGATGAATGCACCCTTCCCCTCCCCACAGCCCATCCCAATCACAAGGGCCAGTTTTACTTGAAAAATCACTCAAGACTGAAGGAAGTCAGTTCTCCAGAGGAACTTCCCATGAATGGGCAGCAAGTCTCAAACACAGAGCAAGTCTTTCCATTAAGTATTTTTCAGAACTACACAATGCATACATAGATACACCTCCTAAAAATGTTCCTGCTAGGCACTCCCCATAAACTACCTGATGTGCATATCTTGGGGCTGGGTAGCTGATGTGTTGTTATAATAAAGGGTTTATAGATATTTTGCATTTTTTTAAACAACAGCTACAGTTTAGGATTTGTTTGTCCTTTCCTGGCTTTTCTTTTAGCAAGATAGTACAGTCAACTGCTCTGAAATAAATATGACTTAAATTAATTTTAAAGATCATTTGTTACCTGATATTCTGAATTGAGATTCATTGCCTTAGAATGGAACATGTTGTTTTCTTGGATAAAGCTCTTTCAGAGTCTCCCACAATATGGTTCCTCCGTATTTTTACCCACATCTGTGTGATGAAACAGCGAGAGTAAATCTGAAGTCTTCAGGAAGACTTTTTTCCTACAGACAAGTACAGTTGAATGTACATAATTAAAATTTTATTACTGAGACACTTTGGTCTAGGCATGTCCTGTTACTCTAAACTTTTTCACTTAACTTTTGTCTCTAGAATTGTTAAAGGATCAGTACTTTCAGCATGCATGTTAATAATGTCCCAGATAACTGCTACCTATGAATTTGGTGTTACTGTGTCTCCTGAAACAGCACTTTAGTCCACAAACTACACTTCTTTCCTGAAGTCCTATTCACTTGTTACCTGAAAAGTAATTTCCTCACATCTGAGTTAGCCAGTGCTCCATGAAGCCAAGGCTTCACCCCCCAAAATTTCATATCCCCTGGTATTAAAGACTTGAACAAGAGTTCAAGTACCGCTTTGGGCAGGTACAAATGCAGTAGTGCACTCACCCTGTATTTTCAGTCTCTTGTAACACTGGTGATTTCTCACTTGGAAAGGAATCTCCACTGTCTCCCTCTTCACTGGACCTCAGGACTGCTGGCACAGCTCAGCTACCAACTGTGCTCCCTAAGGTTCCCTAAGATACTGGTTATGGGCTGTTTCAGCAGTTTAGATAACAGTGCTTATTTTAGACTGGTAATGTAATCTCACTGTCCAAAAAAAAAAAAAGTATTATTTATTCCTTTTCTTGCTCTTATTTGGCTGCTGTCAATTGTTTCTGATTTAAAGCAAATTTAGCTCCTTTTGGAAATTAATGTTAATTGGCTTATTTCTTGACTTACAGTGTAAGTGGCAGAAACTGTTAGTCCTCTTTCTTAGGATTACTCAGTGTGCTGAATACCCTGGGTAGAACATTTGTGGTTTCTTTGACAAGGTCTTCTACCTGCACGTGAAGAACCTGTATCCTTATTCCATGTAACAAATAATGGTAATCATATCAGAACAGCTTATGTTGAACAAATACTTTTATTTACAAGAGCATATGTGAGTTCTAAAATAAAAAAATGAAACAAGTCTACTTTCAGTCTTTAGCCTGCTTTAGCTTAAGTCTCCAGCTTGACTCATTTGACTTTCTAGTTTGAAGATCAAATTTGTGGCAAAATGGTAATAATCTAGTAATTTGGTGCCAGCCTTGGCACTGGAAACCACTTGGCACAGCTCAGTCTCTCCGTACATAGAAGATATTATACCCAAGTTCAACCATGCCCCCCATCAGCAAGACCCAGAGCGGGATGAACACATAGGCCAGTTTCATGGTGGTGAATCGCTGCAGCTTCGCACACAGGGCCAGGCAGAAGGCCAATTTCAGCAGCATTGCAATCAGGTACCAGACTTTCTTCTTCATGTTCTGGGAGCCATTGCGAGGGTCAAAGCCAGACTTGCACCGTCCAGCCATTTTTACAATTAACATCACTAGGAGAATTGTGTCAAATATCCATACTGGAATAAAAATGAGGAACCAGTTCCAGGGTGCTTTCTCATCCAACTTCAGCACCAGCATGATCAGGAAGAGTAATGTAAAAAGCCATGTCAGCAGCACTCTTTGCGCCAGGGACATTCTCATTTAAACAGCTTTGAGACAAAGGCCTTCGCTGTCAGCAACAACCTAACAAAACAAAATGGGGAGGGAAGGCATCAAAAGATGGCACTACAGCACCATCAGGCATATTCCATAAAGGAGACTAATTCCCTGCTCTTGCTCTCCCACTCCTAACCTCACCCACACAGTGCTGCTTAGCACTTTCATAACTACCGTGCTCAGCTGAACAGTGTTTGTTCCAGTCCCCCATTCCCCTGGAGTGCCTTAAGTCAGCTGTGTAACTGCCTTAATCTAAATTTGTTCTGTGAAACCAACTGTACTTTAATCCTCAACATGCTGTCAAGACTCATTTAGGGATCTTTGAATGCTAAGAATATGTTTAGATCTCTTCTCCACCAGTACTGAGGCACTCATAGCTAACTCCTGAAAACAAAAATATTCTCTCTCCCTAACAAAACAACCCCTGTAAAACGTGAACCAGCACAAAGGAGCACAAAACCGCTTGCAGAGATCCTGCAGTTTGCAGAGCTGCAGCTGAACTGACCTGGGCTCAAACTGAGCAATGAGCACTGCCCAGCTTTCTGTCAGCCAGCAATCCTGAAATCACTACAAGCTGCAGATAACGTTTGCTTTTTGGCAGCTATCTCAAGTATTCAGACACTGGCTGACAGGTTTATTGGCTGGGTAGGATATTTAAATTTCCCTGTGGTCATGACGAAAGAAAAACAAGACAAATGCATGTGCCACTACAGTCATGAAAGTTAAGTTTTTATATTCCTAGCTGCAAAGCTTTTACCACTGCATCTGCCAAAAGCCTTTCACTGCAAATGTAAAAAACACAAGTGTGAAGGACTGTGATCTTCCTCTAGATTTCATGCTACAAAAATGAATAATTTTTACTAGTGAAATGGTGCTGAAATAGGTATTTTAAGTATTTAAAAATTCTGAGTTAAAAATTTTAATAATTCTCTTTAGAACACTAATTGTCTTTCACCTGAAATAAGAAAATAAGTGTTGATCTGTTCTAGACTACAAAAATATTTGAATTACTGAAAGTGCGATATTATGTTCTGAAGCATCAAATCCTCAGCACCAGATGCTGAGGGAAGGACAAGAGCTGCTTCCCCTCTGTGCCCCCAGTGCCTGTGCCCAGAAGCTGCTTCCCCTTCCTGTGTTATTACCAATGCACACAACATCACCTGATTACGGCTGAACTCACCCAACAAGCAGAAATCTACTGCCACCTTTTTCTTTTTAACTGAGATAGTTTTCTGCCAGATTAGGAAGTTGAACAAATTCTGTGCTCAGATAAGATTTGCTACTGGTAGGAGGGAAGTAAAAGTTGCTGCCTCAACTGGTTATGAGATGTTCTTCTGCCTTACAGTGAGGGGATAACGATTTTGTACGTCGCTAAAATTATCCTACAGTTTAAATCTGCATCTTCTGATACAAAGTTCAACAGATCTACTAATTTGTTCAATCTGGGTTTGAAGTTTGAATGGATTTCTTTTAGTGGACAGCAGTGGGATTTTTCGTAAGAAGTTCCAGTTTTGCCTAAAATAATCTACATTGGAGTTGCAGTCAGTGCATCCCCTCTTTCTTTTGGGGCTGACACTTGTGTTCAAAGCAGGCCACTTCCCTGAGCTGAACCAGGAAAAAAAAAAGAAGTTTAAAGTAGGATTTTGTAGTTTTGCTTTTCACAGTCTCAGTTCTGCTCTGATCACCAAAGGGTCTGGTGAAAGCCAGTTCCTGACAGGGTGGAACCAAGACCCCCACCCTCCTCTTGCTCAGGGAAGAGGTGAAGCTCAGAAGCAGCACTCAAGAGTTAAGCGGACAAAAATATCAGAAGAGGTTTAGATAGCATTGTTTTGCTCTTGTTACAGAAACAAACCTAAACCAGCTGGCAGGGGATTACAGAACAATTACTATGTCTGGCCTAAAGCATTTACAGTATTTTGAAAACATTTCCAATATTCTCAAGTGCGAGTCTGTGGCTAAAGTGAAGACTCATGCTCTGAAATGAAATTTCAACATTCTTTTCATGAGAATATTTTTCAAAACCAGTTCTAGAAATCAATGCTACAAACACTGCAAGAAGGAGACTCTTATTAGCAAACTGGAGAAAGCAGAAACCAAACAGGGACTGGAAACTTGGGTCTGAAAGGAAAAAAGAAACTCAACACTCTTAGAAGTATCAGGTTATCAGATATTCAAAGAAGGTACTATCACCTGTCTCTGCAGGAAACATAAGGCTACTGAAGATGTATTACACAGGGCTACTCAATTTGAAGGTGGGTCACTTGAAAATTCTTTCAGTTTGCCAAGAACCACTTTGCAACAACTGGAAAAAACAGAAAATTCAGTGTGGGAAGAAGTTGCGCTGCCTTTCTCTGACCTAACAGACATTACTGCCAGACAGGGCAGGACTCTAAGGTTCCAATCAGTCTTAGAGGCATTTTTAGATGAAAACTCAAGAAAATCCAAGTGTACTTGTGAGATCTTAAGAGTCCAAGTAAAGAAAACTACCAGCTTTTGAAGGCTGAGAGCTGGGTATAGAGCTGACATAACAATGAAGGGTTTGATTACATATTTGATTATCTCATGCTGAAAGAAAGATGATGGGCAGATTCTTTGCTAGAGCCCAGCTATCCCAACAACACGGTGACACTGGGAAAAGGATGCAGCTGTGCTACAGGTCTGAACTGTTCTTTGATGAGAACACTGATGGGATGTCAAAGTGTGAGAATAAAAAAGCTCTTGCCTCCTATTATAGGACCGACATAATTAAAGAATGAAAATTTTCAGTGAGGAGAAACTATCCAAGGAGCATCACTGACCTTGGTGGGATGATCTGCATAACGAGGATATTACGATGGCTAATTCTGCCCTGTTTAGAAGGAAAAAATAAAGAGGAGGGCAACTTATATGTGACACTGAGCTCAGTAGTAATGATAACATGAACCTATACATTTAGATTTAAACCTTAAACATCGCCTAAAAAAGTCCTGAGATTCGTATTATGGTGAAGCCATATTAAGCAAAACCTCAGTTCGATTAAATACCGTTTTAGAGCCTATTCCGATCGTATGGGTAATTTAACACCTCGAGAGAAATACTGCGGTAGGCCCCGTTTAAAACCCCATTTAAACACAGCTTTGTGTTTACAAACTCGGCCGCTCCTCACGGCCTTGTCCCGCCAGGCCCCGCTTCCCCGGCCGTGCCGGAGGTCCCCGAGGCGGAAGCCCCCCTCCTCGCCCGTCACCTACCGCAGATCCCGCCGCATCCCCCGGTCGCGGGGCCCGCGCTCAGCTGAGGGGGCTCCGGGCCCTCCCCTCCCGCTCCGCCTCACGGAACCGCCCCCCTCACCGGCCCCGCACCTGCTATTGGCCAGCAGGGAGGCGCGTCCTGCCACTCTCCACTGTTATTGGGCGATGGTGACGTCGCTCAAGCTAATCCCGCCTTCCTCTCCTCAGCCGTCGGTGACGCCCCTCGAGCTCGGGCGGCCCCTCAGCCTGGAGCCCCGCCCCCGTCGCCAATTGGTGGAGGGGCTGTCGGTCACAGC
>VWYP01022861.1:257018-305005 GCA_013400435.1 Pycnonotus jocosus | reverse complement strand
GCCGGGGCGAGGGGTCCAAGCGAGGCTCCGAGCGGCCCCTGCCCGGAGCGCCGCGGACCCGCATTGGGTCCCGCCGGGCAGCGGCTGCGCCGTCCCGGAGCCGTCGGTGCCCCGGCTGCCGTGTCCTCTGCCACCGGCGTCGGTGCGGGCGGCAGAGGTGCAGGTACAGTCTGGGGCCCTTGCCGTGCTTAGGGCTCTGCCTCCCCGCTCCGGCTCTGCTGTGAGGCACCTTCTCCCCGCTGAGCTGCTTGAGCGTACCGTGAACTGCCTCAGTGCCTGTGTCAGGTGATAGAACGTGTTTTCTGCTTCCTTTGAAAGGTTCTGAATTTCAGCATCTTCATGTTCGTCTCTGACCTCGTCTCTTGTATTCTTGTGTTTTACTATGCGTTCATGTTTTCTTTTTCTTGACTTTTTTTTTCCTTTTTTTTAACCTTTTCCACCCTAAAACAGTGGTAACCTGACTATAGCTTATCTTTGGGTTTCTGTTTGGGAATCAAATTGTTAGGGAGGTTCTCATCACTCAAAATTTATACCATCACATTCATTTTCTTGGTGTTTTATTTGCCAGTTTTTCTGTGTGAAACAAAGGAACTGGGGAAAATTTATCCCACAGCAGTAGAACTGTCCAGGTGTTTGTTACTTTTACTTCTGTTTCTCGTACCTAACTTCTGAGTGCGGGTTACTCAGTTGTATCAGATTCGCTGAAACTTCGAGTCCCCATAGTGTCAAGCTCTGTGCCTGCTATTTTGCCTTTTTTTTGCTTTTACATGTTTTTTGGTCACTTGAAAAGTAATGCTGCCGAGTCTTGCATTTTGTTCCAAATTTGCCAGCGTCTTATCCATCTGTCATATAATTAACTGGAAAAAGTAATTAATTGGAAAACCTGACTTGTTGAAAGTACTTTAATTAATGTTCTGAAATTCTTTGTGATGAAATATTCCTACAGAAAATACAGCTTGTCTTACAGTTTGGATACACGAGTTCTCTCATAGGAATGAGACTATGTGTGGTGTGTCATCAGTAATTTGTCTGCTTATACCTTCCTGTTGATGACGTTAAACAGATGGTGGTATCTCTTTTACCAGGGAGAAGTGCATCACTTGAAATAACCTGTTAATCCTAGTAAGTGAATCCTAATATCTTCAGCTGCACTTGGAGTGGTCAGTAAGCAGCAGAAGGATGTATTTCTGTTACATACATTAGTGCTTGGCATCAGACTTTCTGTTTCCCTGAGGTTAAGAGGCTAAAAGTGTTCTGTGAATAAATCTCTGGGTTATAAATAGCTGTATGTATTTTTGTAGCTCTGAAGTTTTGGTGATCTTCTTTGATTTGCCTCATTGCTTGTGACTCCCTGGAAAGGATAATCCTTTTCTCAGAAATCTTATTTCTCTTCCAGTAAGGTGTTTATGCATGTATGTACTCACATCACCTTGATGGACTCCATTGTACAGTATTTGCAAGGAACTTTCATTTCTGAAGGTGAAGGTTGAGAGCAATGCTTGGAACTTGTGTATTTAAGATCCCAATCCTTGTTTGAAGTGGAATGTTTGTGCAGTTAAACGTTCTGTTGCTATGTTTTACTGCCAATGTAAGTTTTTATTCTGGGTATAAATATTACAAAGGATAAAACATGAGCCTGAGTCACCAGAAAAAGAATTCAGAAACCTAATTGGTTTAATTCAGTGTGTGTACTATCATTTTTTCCTCTTGTGTTGTGTGGAATGTGACATACAAATAAGTAGACAGTAATTGTTGGGAACTTATGGTGCATTTCAAGTATTCTGGTAGTACTGAGTTTCTCCCAAAGCAGTTAGCTCAGCTTGTCTCAAAAAGTTGATCCCAGCTCTATCCATAGCTACCGGGTGTTGGTGCGAATTCTGGGAGCAACCAAAGTCTTGCAGGTTTTGAAATAGGAAACAGTGTTGGTGTGTTTTAGAGGGGGGCATAGGTCTGCTAAAGAATTCCAGTCAACCCCGTTAGAGGCAGTGACCAGGCAGTGAGGGGTAGAGCACTCTTGGAGTTGAACAATGCTGTTCCTGTCACAGCTGGCAGGGGTCACTGGAAAGCAGTGGACTTTATTTCTTTCCCAGTTTTCCATATTACATATACTGTCTTCCTTGGCTTTTTCTATATATCTATCTTATTTCTAGTGGAAATATTGTTGAAGAATTTTTTTTCTTTTCTCAGGACCCCTGTGAGTGAGAACGATAATAGTCAAAGATTGGGGTTTGGGTTTTCCTTTGTCTGTGCAGAAGTCCTTTTCATAATAAACAGTGTTGTTTATGGATTCATCATTGGACAGTTTATGTGGATTTTTAGTGAGACTTATTAAGGGCACAAAGCTTGTACAATTGCTTTCTTTGTCTGTCTTCTCCCATTTGAGTCACTTCTTACTTAGATGATGAAACCAAAGTTAATGGCAACTGAAAGACATTAACTACCTATACTGTGACAATTTTTTATAAAACTTTTGACAGGCAGTGCCCCAAATTAATATTCCTACCTAAAAAAGGCAGTCATAATTGAGTCTCTCCCTTCTCCAGGAAGTGAGCAGCTGTTGGGCAGTCTGTGTGCTAAGCTCTGAGCCATCAGCAGTAGCCTACTTCTACTGGCCCAGCCAAACACTTGGGATGGTTGTTATGATGGGTGAGGGGCAGGAAAAATATTATGGGTGGGGTGGAACAAGACAATAGGGAGCTATGGGACAATGGTAAAAGCAGGCAGACTTAATTGCTTCTACCCACAGAGCAAGGTAGGCCTGTTTTTTCTCTATTTTTTTTTAAATTTTATGAAGGAAACAAAACAAAACTCTTGGGCTACCTGTCAGAGGTACTGCTGCATTTGACTGTTGAGGGACAATTGACCACCACTTACTCAAAGATATGTGGTGGTGTGAAAAGTAACAGACTTTGAAAGCTTTAAATGTCATGTTTTCTCTCCTGAGTTTACTGTGCTGTTTTTCATAGAGGTCCTTCTTGATGGGTGCAGATGAAAGGGTTAACTATTTGATGAAATTATATTTGACTTTTTAAGGAGAACCTGAAGAGCTTAATAAGTTGCCATGGGGAAAAAAGAGTCAATACTAATTAGAGCTATAATGTATTGCTGTGTAATGTTTGGGTATGCTCTACGTGTAATCATAGAATAATTTAGGAAAGGGTCATTGGAAGTCATCAGTCTGGTCCAACCCCACCTAAGAGCAGCTTAAAAGTTAGAGCAAACACGTATACATATAGAGAGGGCCATTGTGTTGTCAGGAAATTTAGAAATACAGCTTGTGTTTGTGGTGGGTTTTTCTGTTTGGGGTTTTTTTTGTTTGGGTTTTTTTTTTTAGTTGAAGAGAAGGATATCAGGGAGTTCCTAGAACTATTGTCTTATTTCTTAATTTATGCATGTGAAGGGGATTTTGTCCAAATTTGTTTCTGCTGGGAATATATGCAACATTCAGTATTTAATTATTCACTCATTTGAGGTGATCTTGGTAGACACTCTCCAAAGAGCCTAGATGGCTTTCTGGAATGAGTCCAAGTGTTGGACTCCTATTTGCAAATAACTTGTGGTTCTGTTCTTTAAAAATAAAATGTAACTGCAGAGCGGGAGAAGAAATTAAAGCAATATCACATCAAACGTGAAATCGTGCAAGCCTTGCATTTTGGAAGTTGGCCAGCGCCAGATGCTTTTGGGTTTTAGGTGGCTGGCAGATGCTGGCTTGGCAGCTAAACACTCTTCGTGTTGATCTGTCTGAGGGACAGTTTGTTCTGTGTGTAGCTCATACTCTCCTTGGTATTGGCTTCTGGCCGTTGTGAGGTCGGGTTCAGGGGAGTGTTTGCATGGCCTAATACAGCCCACTGATCTCTTTGGATGCTTTCTTGCATCCTGGGTTATGAAGCTTGAGATTCCCTCAGCTGTGTGTTTATTTTTTTCCCCTTATTATTATTGTTATTGTGTGTTTAAATAGCTGCTTTCTTTTCAAATGGGAGTAAAATCTTGGCTTCAGTGACTTCCTGTGGCAGTGTGTTTAACAGTCTACTTATGTGTTGTAATATAATATTTCTCTGTTAAGATTTGGCTTTGCTATTCTCTCAGCTTAGTTAATAAATGAAGTTGCCAGTATTATTAGGAAGCTATTGTTTTCTTGACTTTATTTTCTATTTTTCCCTTGAAATCTCATTTAATTTATTATAATGCCTTATTTTTCTGTTCATGGTTGCCTGTTTCAATATGAGAGTCTTTCAAGTGGTTGGTAATTCATAGCCCTTCTCAGAACCCCTCCCCCAATATTTTAATATTCTTCTCCAGATAAAGTAGGTGCATTTCAAGTCAGATTGCATAGCTGATCAACAGAGCTGTACTGCAGTGTTTTCCTTGTCATCCCCCTTTTATTCAGGTCTCCCTGCTCTTTTGACTGTATTATATTGGATGGATCCGAAGTTCCTTTCTGGATCTGAGCTATCAGTTCTTAAGGCTTTGAGTGGTGTTCATAGTTCACTCCCCTGAAAGCCTTCCCTTACAGATAACTAACGTTGTTATGGTTGATACTGAATTCAGTTTATTTTGCCTTTTCGTTGTTAAAGTTCATACATATTCTTAAGCTTTGCCGTCTAGCCTAAGCTTTGCTGCTTCAAATTTTCTTTCCTTCTTTGTAGTATAAAAGATAAATATAGTGAGCACTGCTAGACCTTTTTACAGAAGCTTAAAATTTGAAATAATAGGACAGGGTTCAGTTCACTCTATTTCAGAACATAATTTAGGCAGTACTTCATAAAAACTCTAGTCTGCTGGTCCAGCTAGGAGGAGAAGAGGGGAAATAGCCGTAATTAGTCGAGATTACTGTGTTAATGGTGCTTGAGAAGGCTTACCGGGAGAGGTGCAGCGATCAGAGCTGCCCCAGTGCCATTAGTGCTCACCGTACCGCAGCTCTGCCGGGGGAAATAAATCCTGGGAGAGCGGCTCACGGTGGCAGGGAGACCCTGGGGCTGTCTCCTGTGCCATGGGCTCCGGGGCTGGAAGCTGGTGGCTGAGGAAGCTGTGCTGTGCTGATACTGGTTTACAGTGGTTAAAACCCTTATGGAGCCTTACAGGGCCATGCTGACCTTCGCCCTTTGTTGTGTGGATGTGTCTCTAGGAGGAGATTGCTTCTGCTTGAAGTTCCCTCTTTAGGGCTCTGGGAGCCAGCAGGAATGTGGAGCATCTCGATTTGTAAGCTATCCTTACCTGTCAGGGCCCAATGAGCACTGACATGATGTCTGTGTTCATCTTTCCAGTAAAAATCTGATGGCTGGAGTACTTACTTGGAATTTGCCATTTCTGGATGCTTTCATCCTTTAACAAGGCAGTCACCAGGCACATGTATGCTGGATGGGGCTCTGATGTCTGCCTCTGTCACTACAGTGTTCTAAGGTATGTGGGAGCTAGTGGAACATAAAGAGACCAGACTAGGCAAATTTAGTCTGTTTGGTTTCAGGATTAGGATGGTTCTGCATGAAGGAGAGCGGGAATTTGTGTGCACTTTGCCTTGGGCTGGCACTGACTGGAAGAGCTGCAGGCCAGTGATCTGTGATCCAAGGAGCTTCTGGACACCGGTATCAGGTGATCAATAGCCTGCTCTATGCAGACTGGATGCTGCTGTTAATCTTCATTATCCAATTAGCTGATTGCAGTGAAGAATGTTGATTCCAGATTTTGTTCAGTGTTTTGGCTGGTTTTGGTCTGCAGCAATGTTTGCTTTTTATAGAGAACAGACTATTTGGAACTCCTTGACATCTTTCCAAAGGTTCTTTGAAAGTCCACACATGTTCTATCACTTGCTCTTGTTTATCAGTTAGTTTGACATGTCCAGAAATACTGATAGACTGAGACATGATCTTCCTGTGTAGAAACTGCTGATTAGACCCTATCAGATAGTCTTTCGGATATAATGGTGTTCCATTTTTAATGATTGTTTTGAGGACCTTGCCAGATACACATGTAAGGCTCATTGCTCTGCAATTCCTTGCTTGGATCACTCCAGAGACCTTTTTGTGTTTTGGNAGAATAGAAGCTCAGCATTTTCAACTGTGTTCCTACAGAACAGCGGCTGTTACAAGAGACAGCAGCTTTTTCTGACAGCTCAGCCACTTCATGTCTCAGCTGCTTCAAAAACTTGCTGGATAACTATTTGTAGAACATGATGCTAACTTGGTGATTTAGGAGTGGTTTTCAGCTTCCTGACTGTAGTCATCAAGAAACCACAACTCTGCCGTGCAGTGCCTGGTGACAGATAAACATGTCTTCCTAAACACAACTCGGTATTCCCAGTGAGCAAGATTTATGACTGTGTTAAGAATCTCAAGAAGGAAGAAAGGAACATGGCATTTTATTTCAAGGTGCTGATGATATTTGTTTGTTTGGAGGGTTCCCCCCCCTCCCCCCGCAAGTATTTGTAAAGGCAGCATATCTATCTATCTATCTATCTTAAGAACTTGGTGTTTATAGCAATTCTGTTCCTTAATAAAGTTGTTACAGTTGTAAGAGCTGATGTATATGTGCAGTGTTTCAGGGATTTATCAATATAAGGTTGCAAATGTTTCATGGGGTATGTATGTAGAATTCAGTACAAAAAAGAGGAATAGAAAGAACTTGAGATTGACCATGTGCTTTTTTTTATTTATTTTTTTAAAAGGTACAGCATTTTCAGAAGTGGCTTGTAAGTCCAGTGTGCTAACAGCAATTACTATATTTGGTGAGAATTTTGAAACTGACATTTCTTGTAGTAGGTAAGAAGCAAAATTAATTTGAGTATAGTTCCATTTAAAGGCTTGGATTTTTCTACTTTATTGAACAGCAGAATATGTTTAAATATTGAAAGCTTTTTGCTAATTAATAAATACTACAGCAGGCTCAAAAGTAAATCATGGGAGGTGTAGAATCTTGGACTTCTTAGTTCAGAGTCTTTCCCCCCTATTTTTATGAGTAAGGTATTTGTGAGATTGTGTCATGTTACTTCAGATGGAGCCATGAACCAATTATGTAACAAAATTAGGAAACTTGCACAGATCTTAAGGCTGAAGGCAGAGATTCCAGAAATGGCTGCAGCAGTTGCAACAACTGCACGCAATGTTCTTTTACCAGAACCTGGAATAAATCTCAGAAATCCTGCTAGTCAACATTTTGTTGCTATTTCAGACAGTTGTGTAATTCCCTGGCAAAACAAATATTCCTTGGGTGAGAGTTACTTTGTCTGGCACTTCTTTGCTTCAGTTATTGGTGGGTTTGCTGTGGAAGTGAAGATGGCTAAGTTGAGTCTATTTCCAATCAGATTTTGAAAGCTGGTTCTCACTGCATGCTCTGTGCTGTGTCTGTGATAGCTTCCTGCTTTGGCTGGTGAGTGAGAAAGGGCATGAGCTTATAAGGAAACGTGCAGCAGCAGAAATAGGGTCAGATGCAGTGGTTTGTGGGCAGAGGCCTGAGAAAGGATCAGCTTTTCAGCATCTGACGTCTTACTGGAGGCACAGGCAGGCGTGGACATGCTGCCAGATGTCAGTCTCTCATATATCACGTTTGGTACATCTCTGTTCATAAAGAACACAGCAGCCAGCATAGGGTCTGATTCATGTCTTATTGTTGCTGCTGTGGGCTTAATGAAACAGACCTTCTCAAACAAACAAAAACCTCCTAAAACAGGCATCTAGGGATGTTAATTTTTTTTAATCAGTTGAGGGTGATTGTATTTTGAGTTTTCAGGTTTTTGGGGGGGGTTTGGGGTTTTTTTTGAGAGGGAGTGAAGGGCAGAGTTTGAAAATTAACTCTCATGAGCAGCATCCTAGGAATGTATCCAGTTTTGGCAGAGTTTTTGGTCTTCCTTGGGGAAAACAAGTATGTTAATTCCTTTTTATATACAAACTGTTATGACCTTGGGTTGCAAGACGACTTGGAAGGGCTTGGCAGGCATGGCAGGAAGAGTACTTTTCATGCTGGTTGCTGGATATTGTCCTTCGGGTAGCAGTGTCTGGGGTTTTCTTAATTTAACTTAACTTTTTTCCTGCTGTTTTGACTGCTGCAGGTTTTCTTAAGTGTAGCTGGAAGGAACATGATAAAACCTCCACTGAAAGATGTGAACCTGGGAGTGACAAGTTTCTCATTTGCTTGTGTACAATTTGCAATTCTGAAATGCTGTTTTGAGAACAGTGATGCATAGATAAAGTACTTAAAAAGAACAGTGAGTGCATTGCTTAGTATTTGATGTTCCCTTTCAAAAAGGAGATGTAGGTTTAATGGTTTATGTGTAATGCGTGTGAAAAGCAATGATTCTTTTGGAGCATTGCTTTAAGGCTTTCATCCCATTCTTTGTGGCAGTGGCAGAACTCCCTGGGTTTGAGTGGTGGAAGGATGACTCCCGGTAAGTTTAGTGCTGTATTTGCATTACAGGGATACCTCCCTTGGTTTGTTACTCAGGGCAGAAGCAGTTTTTTAGTCAATAGCGGATGCCTAATGTGACTAAGCTGTTTATTTGGTTCATTTTAACTTAAAGTATCAAATAATGTCAGCAGTTTGATGATAATGTTAACTTGTATTTTGATGTTGAACCTGGAGAGTGAAGGTTTTTTCCTTCATTAAAGTTGTTTTCTAGCTGTGCATGAATAAGTGCTTTAAGAGAGTTTGTGTGATACAAATGTTGCTATAAAATTAGTAGTTTAGGCCATAGTCTTTACTGTTCTGATTCATTGTCTTTTCTTACTCTGCATGCCAGGGAATCTTAGTGAAATTATGCCTGTGATTGTGAAACTGCAATATGGAGGATCTAACAATGGTAAAACAGTTTTGTCTTGGAGAGCAGTTGAAACCAGGTTGTAGTATTCTCATGGCTTTATGTGATAACCTTTTAAAATGGCCTTTAATTTCCTGAAGGTACTAAAAATCAATGACTTTTTAAAAAACATTTGAGACAAAAGCAACCTGTTTTGCAATTTTAATTCTGATGATGTATAGTGAACATGCAACTTCATTGCTTCATCAGTCTATGATCATAATGAGTTGAGAATGACACTCAAGTCTTGACTCAACAGCTGGATGGCATCTTGACCATTCAGGCTGGGATTGCTATAAAGGGAACAGGTTCCTTGAAATACTTAGTGATTCACAATGTTTATAGGCAAGGAAAGCAATTATTTGCCATTGTGTCCTTGCTAGTGTTGTATTTTTAATTATGTCCTTTTGCTAGTTGACACTGCTTAGACTT
Source organism: Pycnonotus jocosus (assembly GCA_013400435.1). Classification (NCBI taxonomy): domain Eukaryota; kingdom Metazoa; phylum Chordata; class Aves; order Passeriformes; family Pycnonotidae; genus Pycnonotus; species Pycnonotus jocosus. The sequence continues at coordinate 295,788 of VWYP01022861.1, read as the reverse complement.
GTATATTCTTTAAAAAAACCTGGGTTTTTTTCTTTGTCACTATGGAAGAGCACAATTTTATTCTGAATTTCTGTCAGTTCAGATTGCTTTAGACTGTCATTTGGAGATGTATACATTTGTGTCTGACTAGGGTCGCCAAAGCCTTGTGGATATGAGTAAAATTTCTAAATATACTTTGAATTTATTTAAATCCTATCTTACTCAATAAGCACTGCAGTACTGTGGGGCTTGCACGAGCTCTTAGCTACCTAAAGACAGCTAAACATAAATTTCTGTGGCTTTTGAGAAACTGCTAATTTGGTTGCAAGGTGTATTGTGTAATATGATTATGACCTGAACTGGGAAGTAGCTAAGAAACCCCACCTCTGAACAAGGACCACCAAAACTAGGTAGTCCTCTCTATTAAGCCTTAAGAAAGTAATGAGGTTTTGCTTAAAAATATTGCTAGTTATTCATAGCATTGACTATGATTTTGATGGAAATAGAACAAAAGCTCTATTGAATGTTACAGAGATGTGATCATGCTTTTATATTTGGATGCTCTGTCTAATCTCTGAAGTTGGGAGTACTTTTTGTGTTGCTCTTAGTCTTCAGCTAGTAAAGATTAAGTTAATCTTGCTGTAGTTACTCTGCACAGAATGTTATACAACTGAGTGCTAAAGCTGGTCCCTGTCCTACATGCAGGTATTTGACACAGGATGTGGAACAGAAGGCTGGATCCTGAGAGGATGAGGGGAGAACCAGGCAGAACAACAGGCACTGCTCTGTCCTGCTTGTGTTTATCAGCTGTTTTCACTTGTTCCCTTTTAACCAGTTGATACTGATGAGCTTTAGAGCTGGGCTTTTACAGGCTGACCTCAGGATCAATGTCAGTTGGAAACGTGAATGACAGAGTAACTTGTAATGGATATGCAGAGTTCTGAAACTGCGAAAATACTTAGTCTCCAGTCTAAGGTGTTCAGTGAGCCCTGGCAGATAGAGCCAGGGCTGCAGCTGAAGTGCCTGGAATTGTTTCCATCCATCCCTCGCCAGATAAGCTAACTTCAGGCTGTGTCTATTAAACGTGGAATGTCTCATCTCATTAAAAAACCTAAAGACAAACTAAAAACGAAGCCACAGACAAATCCCAGCTCCTGCAAGCAGAAACACTGCAGAGAAATAATTAAATAAACCTTTTCACTTTTCATTACTCTGCTGTCTCAGAAATGGTTGTGTAGCTCCTGAAGAAGGCATGTGATATTTCCTAGTAGAAGTATTTTTACTTAGCACACCAAACTGTTTTGATACATCCATCCCATGATTTTGTCATATTTACTTTTGTAAGCATCATCTTTGCATTTGTTTATGCAAATGTGTATGCAAATAAGCTTTAAATGCCACCAAAATAGATTCTATGGAGGATTTAATGCAGAGAGTTTCTTAAAAATATGAAAACCATGGATAATCTAAATAACAGGTTTGTTGATAGAAATCAAATAAAGCTACTTTTTTATATTTGGTAGTTTTGTGAGATAATTGTCTTGTAAAGGCAAAGGATTTTTGAGTGATTTGAAAAGCTACTGCAAACAAAGGTTACTGCCTTTAAAATGGCTGATCCATTTTTAGCCACGTTTGACGCGGTTCGAAGTCTCGGATCATGAGTTAATATTTGTTTCCTGAAAAATCATTGACCTTGGAGAAAGACATCAAGTTAATGTAGCTGTTGAGGGAAAGGTTTCTGTCCAGGTTCAGCAGTTCTTTACTGCTGATAATGGGTTGTTCCAACCTTTTTCTCCTCCTGTGATTAGGCTGGTAGGAAGTAGGGTGTATTGTATTTGAGATGGGTGATATTTAAGAGAAATGGGAGAGACTTAAAAGGTCCTCCAAGATGAGGTCATGAAGGCAGGGAAGGCGAGGGTGTAAATGTGATCAGTATCTGTGTGGCCCCTTCCTGCACTGGCACTTCTGTAGCAGTGAACTGCTGTCACTGTGCTGTGTGATGTAGGTGGTGTGTGTGGAGGCCATTTGTGTGTGGGGAAGGGTTTAATGTCACTTTTGAGTCCGAGGATTTTTAAAGTCAAGATTAACTGAAGAGGTTTTCCAATAAGAAAGCAAGCCCTATTGTAAGCTCTGTATGGGTGAGAAAGAAAGGTGACCAGTCTGTGATGTGCCAGGTTGTGTCAGAGTCTCTCTTTTATGTGATAGTATTTTTATATTTATTGTGCCAATGAATTCTTAATAATTGATAGTTCTTTTTAGAAAAAGAGACTGTTATCAGAAGCAAATAGATCAGAAACAATTACAGATGTTGATAGAGTCATGGCTGCCAGCTTTAACTGACATGATGTGACTTACATGATATTTTCAACAGTGGAAAAATTGGTGTTTGCTTACTCAGTTGCACCGGTTGTCAGTGTTCTGATATTTCTGGAATTTTCAATGACTGTCTAAGCTCTCCGAGACATGTCTTTCACTTGAATTGTAGTTTTATCTGAAATTGTATAAAAGATATTGGAGTTGCACTGTTAGAAATCTTAAAAATAGGTTTGTTTGGGAAACTTGAACATGTATGGCATTATGTTTCTTAAAAATCCTCATGCACTGGTATAATATTCATCCATTTGTTGAAGGTTTGTACTATAGTGTATATAGTGCGTGTTCAAACTAAGAGCAGTATTATTTATATCTTTTAAGTAATGCACTATATAAAATAGGAGTGTATCCATGCACAAGTCAGAGAAGAATGAACAAACAAATGTCAGTGCAGAACTGAGTCTTTTGGAGAGTCATTTTTAAAATAAATAGAATCATACTGAGTTGGAAGGGAGCCATAAGGATCATCAAGTCCATCTCCCTGGCCTTGCACGGGACAATCCCGTGGATGTGGCCCTCCATTGGATGCTATCTCATAGCTCAATGTCTGTTTGTGTTGTGGTGCCCAAAACTGCCCCCAGCACTTGAGGTGAGGCCACCCCAGAGCAGGGCAGGACAGTCCCCTCCCTGTCTGGCTGCTGCTGCTGTGCCTGATGTCCCCAGGACAGGGCTGGCCCTCCTGGCTGCCAGGGCACTGCTGGCTCATGTCCAGCTGTCCACAGACCAGGACCCCAAGTCCACTTCTGCAGCTTCTCTCTAGCCTCTTGTTCCCCAGTCTTTATACACAACCAGGGTTGTCTCAGGTGCAGAATGTGGCACTTTCCCTTGTTGGACTTCATATGGTTAATACCTGCTTTAAAAAAACCGAAACCAAACACTGAAATTTTTGGTGATGAATAATGTACAGTAAAGTGTCATGAGTTACTCTAATGCTTAGGTCTTTCATAAAGACACTCATGTTTATCTATTGTACTGTTTTGGTTTCCATCCCATTTGTTGAATGTTGCATTTTTCTTTGCCTTTCCTATCTGTGTCAAAGCTGTAAACAAATGTCTTTAAATCAGGAGGTAGATCCCAAATAATCTTTTACTATAAAAACTGCCTACAGGTTAATCATTTTTGCTTCTTCTTAATGAAGAAATATAAGGTGTAATATTATTGATAGTAAGTGTAATATTTTTACACAAGATGGATCTTGGAAAATGCTTGATGTATAGTCTGGTGTTTGGGGACTAATCCACTGCCATCCTTATGATATCCTTAACCGTGTCCTTGCCATCAATGAGGCCACACCTGGGGTGTTGAGTCCAGTTCTGGACTTTCCAGTATGAGAGAGATAGATGTACCTGAAGGCTTTTTATGTTTTTCTTTTTTTAATGAACTCTGGCTGACTGATTACACAAAAGAAGACTGTAAAAATTAGTTTCAAGATACAAATATTTTACACAGGCTGAAAGTTTGGGTTGTGGGTTTTTATTCATACAGAAAACTAATTACAGTGGCATCAAAGATTAACTAATGCTGTTGCTATTTGTTACCATTAAAACAACCATAGAATTTTTCCTTGGTTTTATCTTTTTGACTTAGTTTTAGTCTACTGTTTTCATGAGAGTGTTAATTTTATGGTTAGTGAAGTTCTGGCACTGGTATTGTTTTCTTCTCCAAGTATATCTAATAGTCTATGTGAATTTTTCTTGCATTTTAGTTATTCTGGACTTCAGAGTACTGTGTTGGGCTAATAACTGTAGGTTGCTTAATTTATTAGAAAAAAGAAAGCTGCATGTAATATAATACTTGTGAGGTTCCTGTGAGACAATGACAGATCATCTCTGCAGCCTGTGTGTTCTACTGGGAAGGAAGAACAAAACTGGATCTTTTGATGTCCTGTAGCAGCAGATTTGGATCTTTTTGTTTGCCTAGAGGAGAAAGCCCAAACTCTTACAAAAATAGAAATGAGGCAATGTATAAAGTAAATACAGCTGTTCAGATATTGCAGGTAATGGGAGTGTTTCTGCATTCCCTGTTGGGCCTTCATAGGGAAGTGGAAATAAAGTTCTGTCTCTTTCTATTAACAGCCTAAAATGACTCTGTGAATTCAGTGGAATAAATGGCGTCCAAAGTAACTGATGCTATAGTTTGGTACCAGAAAAAGGTAAGATTTCTGTTTGTTTTTATGGTGGCTCTTTGTGTTTACGTGTTAATATAACAAATATAAAATACTCATGTATTACTTATTAGCATTGTATGAGAATGAGTAGCTTGAAACTTTTCTTCCATAGGTAAATAAATATTTAGTGACTGTATTTAGTGAAATTAAATAGCTTTTGGTCTGTGCTGAAAACTCCTTACTGTCTTGGTTACCTGCGCTCTGCAAAAAAAAAAGAAATTTTGCGCTCTTGGTAGAGTGTTAATGTGTATAGGAGAACGTTGTTTCTGTAGCATAGAAAAGAATCCTTGTATTTAAGTAGAGAGTATGAATTGAAACAAATTTTCTGTTAGTAACAAACAACCTGTATAATACCTACCCAAAGGAGAGAGTCTTGATTCTCCATGGTTTAATGAGTTTCTTTGAGTTAGTGTTTTCCTTGAGTCTATAGCTGTCTTTTGGAAAGGGTACATCTTGTCCTTAAGCAAATAATGGCAATGGTCTTCAAAGCAGAAATTCTGGTAAGCTGCTAGCAAAGCAACAGTTACTTTTTAGAAATAAGATAATACTAGTCTGCTTTGTTGAGGGCTTTACAACAGTGAATTAAATGTGCAGTTGAAAGAGCAGAAAAATTAATTTTGCTGACTTAATTTATACCAATTATTCAATTATATATTAAAAACTTGAAAATAATTCATAGTTTAATGATGAAGTTTTTGTTCGTTTTTTTTACTGTGTACTCTGATTTGGAAGATGACTTGTAAAAGATCTAATGTAATGAAGTTCAGTGTGGGATCTCATGGAAGGGGAAAATGATGTTGATTTTACCTGCTTCCACTCATTCTCTCATAAACTTAATTCACTCACTGTGTAATGATGTCAGAATACTGATACCCAAACACCAAGCTGTGTTTGTATTTGGTCTAGCTGGGATCACTTTGTGCAGTGCAAGAGATGCTGGGTGCCAGATCCTCATCATATCTCTGTGGTTGTTTTTGTTGGTGATGATGCACTATCCTGTGGACAGATCTTTCATAATATTCAGCTTTACATATAGATGGTCCTTTTATGCAAGAAAGAGCCTCCAGTCTCTGTAAATCTTAGGTGAAGTTCATGTTTGTTGTTTGGTTGATTTTGGTTTTGGTTTGTTTTTTTTCAGATACTTGTCTATTTTCCTGTTGGTCATACAGTAAAAGGAGTGGCACATTTGATGTACTCCAACTTTCCATCCTTCTGATGTTAGGAAGGCAGGATGAGTCACTGTGGTGTGATTTTACAGAGGGAGGCCTTCTGCTCTTGATATAAACAACCCATTCCTCAATTTTACTTTTTCCAGGACATTGCTCCTAACAGGATTACTTGTTATCACTACAGGTCATTCTTTTAACTCTTGTTTTGTCATTTTTTCCAATGATTTCACACACGTTTCCATATTTTTTTTTGTTCATAGTAAAGCCAGCATTTCTATGGTGGATCTCTGTGGGCTTTTACAGAGATCTGCTCAGCCAGGAATTGCACTGTGCCTTTATGGCAAGGAGTTGTGGTGAGGTGGCTTCTATTACTTCTGGAAGGACTGAGCTGTCTTCAGGAGGGCTATGATCATGTAGAAATCAGATGTTGGTCTTCTCCCTGGTGTGAACAAAATTTAATTGCAGTCCACTTGTGGACTGGGATCTGCCAAATGGGCAAGTTATGTTGCTTTAGTGCAAGGAAGTGTAATGTTTTGAGACAAATAGCTGTATTGCAGCTAACTTACAGATTCTCATGTGAATTAGACTGTAATTTCTTAGGTACCATATATTGAGGGTTCTGGATCTGGCTAGTAACCCCAAAGAGTTTTCTAACTCTAGAGTGTGTGATCTGTTCCTGGGAGTATACAGACTCTTTCATCTATGCTTATTTTTTTGTTTGTTTAAATCTATTACCTGACACACTATTTTTTACTCATGGATTTGTTGTTTAAACCAATTATTTCAGTTTGGAGAATGGAAAGAGTTGTGCCAGTGTTTAGTGGATACCAGACTTTTTTTTTGTCCTTGCTTATGATGTTAAGAAACTGAACTGTATGACCTGTTGTTTGCTTCCAGTTTTAAATTTTAATTTCAGTTTTTATTGTAGTTGTCAGAGTTGTCCCACTGCTTAGATCTACTGACTCATTACAGCTGTAACTGGAATTGAAGGTGGGGAGGGATCAAAAGGTAGTGCATTCTGGTAGTAGAAGTTTGTTTCTGGGGCAAGAGAGAACCAGGGTTACAGTCAGTATTGATCAAATTGATATTACTTGCCTCTATGATGAAATGAGAAAAACAACCTGTTGTTTTGGGGAAGTATTTTCAGATTAATTAGCTGGTGTATGAATGCCTTGAAAAAGAACGTTGACTTCTGGTATTTCTAGTTACACATGACTAAGAAGCATTTGAGTGGGTTGGGGCTCTGTAAGAAATACTGAGCACATAACTTGCTCCTTGTCTTTCTTAGTTTTTAATTTTAATGTATTTTTAATGTATTTATTACATGTGTCTCTACTGAGTTTCAAAGGTCTGTTGGTTTCTCGAACAAGAGATGTTTTTATATCTCTTCAATGGAAAGAGTTAAGCAATTGAGCTCTTCCAACCCTACTGTAGGCAAGTTTTGCAAACACCAAGTTTACTCATGACTCATACTATTGTCTGAAATTGAGCTCCTTACACCAGGATGATTTTGTAATACCCTTAATTGTTTAAAAGGTCAGATCTTTTATTATGTAAACATGTTTTTCTGTTTTGACAATAGATTTACTCTGCTTTTAGTGCACTGGAGCTTCTGATTACTGTCTCGTAGAAATACAGTAATCAATTCTGAATTATTTTAAGTTGGATTGTAAGATTGCAGAGTGGTATTACAGCAGCTTGTTATTTGAGATACAAGATTGCATGGACAGAGTTTCAGTGCTTCCAGTGATTGCTTGCATTTCCCAACCAGTACAAATACTTTTTCAAGGCATGGAATCTGCTAGATACAGATAGTTGGCTCTGTAGAAATTAAAATAGATGAAACCTCTGCTGTGTTTCTTGATGCACCAGGGAGTACAGTGCTGAGATACTGTGTGACACAGGGTTTGTCTGGCTTGTTTTCAGCCCTTGGAGCTGCTCTGCTCCTTGCAGTAAAAGGGAGTGGCAGGAGTGTCTGCATCACCCTAAGGGTTCCAGACAGCTACCGAGCTGCTACTCAATAGATGCACCACTTGGTTAATATCCTTGGGATTATGTGTGTGTACCACAATACTGAAAATGCTTCAGCTTGGTGATTGAGTAATTTTATGGAGAAAGCCATAATAGTGTTTCCTGTGAAAAAAATCGGACACCCCACATTTGTTGAAGACAATTTCAGTGTCTGGTGGCGTAACTGTTGTATGATACTGATACTATAGATGTACTTGAAGTGTTGCCTGAGTAACAGTAACTGATGTTAAAAATAATAAAGTTATGAATAATTTAAAATACTGCTTCTGTTGCTTATAACTTTTTGCATTAATTTCTTATAATACTTTCAGGTTTTACAGATAATATTCAGTGTAATTTTTGATCTGGTTTCCAGTTTGAAGAAGATATGTAAATTTACCTTAATGACTTTCTGATTTTCAGTCCTTACAGAAGTCTTGCTGCTAAAATGGGAAACTTTTCTCCTGCAATATTACCAACAAATTTGTACAATTATGTTGTTCCTTCTCTTGGGGATGGTTGTAGGGGGAAGGCAGAATGAAACTTAATGAATCGAGGCTGAATCCTGCACCTGCTTGCATATCATTTAACTTTGCCAATGCAGCTTTCTGCTGCTTTGGGTGTCCCTTGGGTACAGCTGTTAAAGGGCACAATAAAACAAATGAGATGTTTTCTCTCTCCTGGTTTTAAAGGGCAAAATTAGAGTTCTAATGGCATTGCTTTAAGATGTTACTATTCAGTGTTTTACAGCTCATCAGTCCAAGATTGTGATTGCCTGTTTAGATTCATAGAATGGCCTGGGTTGGAAAGGACCTGAAAATTCATCATGTTCCAAGCCTCCCACCATGGGCAGGGACATCTTCCACTAGAGCATGTTGCAACTTGGAGCACTTGCTAGTGAAGGCCCAGGCAAAAATAGCAGAGTATCTCCATGTCCCTGGTAACCAGCTCTCCTGTTTCTTTCCACAGAGAGCCCACATTTTTTCCTAGCATTCTTTCTGTCATCAACAAACCTGTAGAAGCTTGTTTGTCTTGCCCTTGAGGTCCCTGCCCACGTTTAACTCTATCAGTGCTTTAACTTTCCTAACCTGATCCCTGCATTAAGGTAATAAAGGAGGAATGAAATGAAAATTATAGCCTACCTTGAAACCACCTGATTTCCTTTTTGGCACTGAATTCACATGATGCATTATTCACCCTGGCACCAAAGGCAGTTTTTCCAAATGGACAGGCTGTATGGCTATTTTACCTAAAACTTTGGATACTGAAACTGCATTGATTTGAAAGCATCTGCCTTCAAGTGCTGAAACTTGACAAGTGTTGGAGCTGGCATTTGTCAGAGCACTGAAGAAGAAAATGTATGTTTAGACAGTTCCCTTCCACGTTTGGTACTCAAGTAGTTGCCTGACCTAGTGGGGATTTACCTTCAGTGCCTTGTTTGGTGAGGCACAACTGGTTTCTGAATCTGATGCAAAAGATCACTCCAACAGGGGCTATGGTTGAACGAAGCAGGCTTCCATTTTGCTTTCCTGTAGGCTCCCATGCCTGCTTTGCCTTCCTACAGACCTTCATACACTTACTCAGTGAATTTGGTCAGGAAGCTCATCCAGCTAAAACTAAGACTGCGAGTCTACAAGGAGATGATCTTATCTAATGGCAGGGGAGTGACGAGATGAAATCTTCTGTTTTGAGAAGGGTTCTCTGATTCTTAAATTATTTAATTAGGCCTTGTAAAATTAAAGCCTAACATTTTCTTTTCTCTTCTCCTCCTGCGTGATCGGATTGATCTTTTAGCCACCCAGACAAATGCAGGGGAAACAAGGAAAGCATGCTGTGGGAAGTGGAAATGATCAGGGGCATAAGGGCAATGCTATTCTAAAATCCTAGTTGCAACACCAGTAAAGTTGCTGGATTTTCATAGGTCTTCAGGGAATTATACTGAACAATGAGCCTGTTAGAGTGGTTTTCTTTTCCCGGTTATATCTTGAGGCTGTTTTGTTTTGTGCAAGTACATTATCATTTAAAAAAAAGGTGTTTCAGAGGTCTTAAATCCTTAAGGCTTGGACAGTAGCTGGGTGTTGTTAGCAATAGTGTAGCCATGGACATAGGAAAGGGACTGCTCTTGACCAGCTTACCTCAGACAGCACTAGGGTTATTCCTCTGCTCTCATTTAGTTTAATCTGCAAATGGTTTCCAGATGTTCTTCTGTATATAGTTTGTTTAATTGTGTGATGAAAAGATGTTTTGTGGTTTTCATAGATATGCTAAAATTTGTAAACCATTACTCAGGGCAATAAATGAGTATAGCTGACACATCTTAAGAAGAATTAATCTGCAAATAATAATTCAGAAAAACCATTAGTATGTAGTTGATAAATGTTTAATTAGCTATTATTGGACTCTGAAAGGGATGGTATCTCTAAATAAGCTTTAGTAAAATTATTGTTCAGTGAAATGGCTGTAAATACAGTGCTGTTGCAGTTATTGGCAGAATTTAAGTGGGTCATTAGTTGGCAATTCAAATAGTTAATAATAAATAACTCTTACTAAAGTTTTGAATCGCTTGCTTAATTTTATTCTAAACAACTGCTTTCAGCTCTGCCTCTGGCACCAAACAAGGGGAAGGGAGGGGTATCAGGATATTTTAAAATCAGAAGTAACAATTCAGCAGTTCATTCAAATTCATTCAAATTCAAAGCTCTGTACCTTAGAATATAGCACCTTAATCCCTTCACTGTACTTCTCCTTTTGACTAAAAGTTACTAAACTCTTTACTGTTAACAGACAGTATACAACTATCATACAGTGATTTCTATCTATGGTTTATCAGCTAACTTTGTCTTAGTTTAGCTTGTCCAATCCACATATCCACCATAAACAAAACTGAAAAAAAAACCTTCCACCCTTGAAAATGAAAAATATCCAGGAAAAAACCCATCCCAAGACTAGAAATCTACTCCAAAAGAGGTAATTATACTGCTGAGCTACTAGAGAATTGCCTTTACTGCAACAAGGATATTTCATGTACTAAATAAACTGCAGTTTAAAGTAGCTTTTAATAATCCTGTTCTAAGTTTTGAGAAAATGAGACATACTGTAAAAATTAATAATATTGCCCATATATAAATTATTTATATATGGATATCTTAATACTAAATTTGATATGGAAAATCATACAGTTAGTTTAATTATGTTGAACTGTAGAAGTTTATAAAGCATATTAGCTAATATTTTAGCACTAAATATTTTAATAAGGTGTCTGACAGTCCAAGGAATCAACTTTGTTATTTATTTACCTAACTCTAGATATTACATATTTCAGATGTGTAATACTATTGTATTGTATACTATTGATGTGGCTTGTAAAAGTGTTTAGAGGTTTTAAAGAACAAAGTTTAGCACACAAGTTTCATTATTGATAAACATTAAATTTTTAAGATCCAAGAGGAAATACTATGTATTCTTAGGATTATAATCTTTGCTAGTCTGCATGGTCATACATTATGAATGCCTCTTGAAATATTGATCAATTCCATTAGAATCAGAAGGGCCTGGCGAGTATTGGGCTACAGGCTGATACCATCACTACATTAGCTTAAAGTGAATATCAGTGTCATTCACAAAGCTCAAGTTCAATCTTGATGCACACGTGCCTTGTTAGAGAAAGGCACTGGGAAGAGGCACTGTGCAGTGCTAAAGCTCTTTCCACTGTGCTTTCAACTAAATATTGCTGTGTTTTCAATAGCTTAGCTATTTACTTAAGCTAATTGCTATTGCTGTTATACAACCAAACTGCAGAGGTGCCAAGTTTCAGATATATGAAGAAATTTGATCCAATGGTTCCTGACGTATTTGATTGGGAAAGAGTAAGTGCAGTTATTTTAGATAATGGCAGGAGATGCACATATCTCGTAAACCCAGAAAATCTTATCAGGAGTCTCCACTTAAAAAGGACTTCAAAGTTATTTAATATATCAGTAAAGAGCTAGCTTTATGGAGTTTACCCACGGTGTAATTGTGATTTCCCATGCCAAGACATATACAATCATTTTTTAAATGATTACTTGTGAGGAATTTTTTTTCCAAGAAGACCTATTTGAAAGTTTGTTATACCTTGTTAATTTAGGATGTGAAACACCAGCTTCTCTGTTATGAAAGAGTGGCTGTAGTTTTCATTTGCATTTAATCCCTCATATACTGAAATTATTTATAGTGGCTTGAAGAATGGCTGCTAATTCTGCAAATGCATAAACGAACAGAATCCCTTTTATCTTCTTTACTTGGTATTCATTGAGGTGTGGGATCTTCAGAACTGAGTGTTTTAGAGGTAACTGAGTTGGATAGATTGGATAAAATCTTGGCATTGAGGAGGCCTGGGATGCATGATTTAAACTGTGTATAAAGTACATCTACTACTTTATCTACTTCAGCTACAGGTAGGTTATACCACAGTTTTTAGTATCTGTAGCATATTACTGACAAGTTTCCTAAGACAGGGTTGTGTTGATGCTTGGTGATAAAAGTTACATTTAAAAATGAGGCAATGGGCTTGTTATCTTTTTGTTAATCTATTTCCTACCAAGTCATAACAAATAAAACAATGCTTTAGAACACAACTTTGGATTAGATACTGTATAAATTAAATTTGAATAAATTTCTGTGTGAAATCAATTTAAAGTTGGGATATTGTGTTTTATAGTTTGCTATAAGAAAAGTTTATGGGCAGTTGTAGGCTAGACTGATGGATTGAAAATACCAGTGATGAGCTGCTACATGAGGAGTCTTNCACAACTTTGGATTAGATACTGTATAAATTAAATTTGAATAAATTTCTGTGTGAAATCAATTTAAAGTTGGGATATTGTGTTTTATAGTTTGCTATAAGAAAAGTTTATGGGCAGTTGTAGGCTAGACTGATGGATTGAAAGTACCAGTGATGAGCTGTTACATGAGAAGTCTTGGGCTAAGTCTTGAAGAGATTTTAGAAGCATTTCTTACAATTGTGTACTTAAAAATGGGACCATTTCTTTGACTCCTCCTGTGTTTTATACTTTAAATTTTCTCCAAAGGATGGTGCAGCATTTGCAGCTGTGAGGGATGAGACTCGAGGCACAGTGGGTAAGCAATAAAGGAGTCCTGGAGTTGGTTGGGGCATTCCTGTTGGCAGAATAGCTCTAGCCAAGGCAGCCTGAGCACCTGGCCTGCAGAGGAGCCCTGGGACAGCTGCATATTGAGGGAGACCTTGCTTTGATCTAGTTTTGTGTATATTTAAATTATTCAGGTTCCAACCTGATCTTATCTCTGAAAGGTTATTCCTTCCTTTTACTTGCCTTTAGAGCTTAGTTTCTTTGCTGCTAGACTAGGTGCTAGGCTTCTTTTCCGTGACCTGCAGGTATGTACAGTTGTAAGGAAGTACATGAATAGCCAAGAGCCTATATTTGTTTTAGATTTACATTAGATTTAACATAAAACAGAATTCAAATGCAAATACTTGTAAATCCAAACACTTTGAAGCTGGAATTGGCTGGTGCACTCAATAATTTAAAACTAGGAAGGTTTGATAGTATTAACTTACATTCTTCCTTCACTAATTATGTTCTTGATTTTAATTCATACATGTGTGTAGCATCTCTTGTAATCATTATATGTTATAATTTAGCCTGTTGTAAATGGAAATGTACCTTTCAATGAATTCTGTGAGACAGATTTTACAAACTCTAAATCTGCTTTCCTGACGTAAAGGAGAGAAAAAAATTAATGCCTGTGTTTTTTACTTGCCCTGTGTTAGTAACACTAGTTCTTCCTGTTCTTGTTTAATTAAGAAAATGAAGTGTGCCAGTAGCCAGTATGCTACTTTATGGTGATGCCTTTGTTTTAATTCATTTTCTTCTGATACATTTGGAAGATAAATGTAAAGGGATGCTTATGCAAATGGTGAGAAGGGAAGTTGAGTATCAGGCTGGAATTTGATGTGTTGAATGGCACACACACCTGCTCCCTGAAGTGCTCCTTAAACTTTGTTAAAACACAAAGAGGTGATTGGAGGTAGATTAAAAAAGAAACCCCAAACAACAACAAACACCATGTGAGAGATTGTAGTGGTATTCGCTGTCTGTAATTCTCTCTTCCACTCCCTTCAATTCACACCAGCCTTACTGAATAGTCCTGTGCTCAGGTGTCAGTAACCAAAGTTGATCAGAGGTGGCTGGACAGATCCACTTCCCCAGTAAAACAGTTGTAAAGGACTCTGTCCTTTAAAGTAGTTCTGGCTCTCTTATTTTACCTCTTGATGGAAAAATTGCTTTATAGGAAGCGTTAAAAGAGAAATGTGAATGGCAAAATCCCTGCTTCTTGTCTTTTTGTGGAGATGGAAGCTGCTGCCTGAAGAGGGAAAAGAAATATTTGTAGGAAAATGTAATTAAGATTTTAAATCAGTTGATTTCCTTGTGTCAGATGTCTTCTGGGATCTGTTTCCCAAAGTTCCTTTAACAAATGTTCTGTTATTTGTCTAAAAGAAGAACAGTGTTTTAAAGACTTTCAACTCCATACCAGTTTCAGCTATGAATGGAATTACGAATGGCGTTTGCTTTGCAGCTTTATTGGCACAAAGGCTTCCTTCTGCATTTGGTTCTTGCATAACAGAGGAACACAGACTTCCATCCCCCTTTCTGCCCTTGTAGAAAGAAATTCTTTTGGCAGTGGGGAGGAGAGGACACAAAATTACACAAAAAATTCACTCGAGGCTCTTAACAAATTTAATGAAAACCAGAAAGGCCTGAAATTTCGTTTGAAATGTATTTAGAGGAAAAGCCAGAACAATTAGTTATAAATGCTTGGGTGGAGTGGTTATTCAATATATTGACTTTTAAATTGTTGGCTGTTATCCAGGTGGAGTTAGCTGTTAAACTTCCTTTGGTTTAATTACTTTAATTGTAGTAAGTGCTTAATTCTGCCCACTACTGTGCCTGACTCCGTAGTTATTTTCCACAGTTTCTTATTTTTTTCCAAATGCGAGGTGTATTTATTATTATCAAAAAGCCAGTAGATTGTTTGTTTTGCAAAGTTCAAAAGTAGCAAGCTGTAGAAGTGAATGGGAAATATTATTTAAATTTGGCAAAGAATAATTCAGTAATTCAGTTTGCTGTTCTCACTTTCAGTCTTATATATGCTTTGGAATTTACTACTCTAAATTAGATTTTAGTGTAATTTTTGTTCCACTTATTGGTCAGATTTAGAGGCACAGAAGATGCCTTTAGATTTTTTTGTTTGTGTTTGTGAGTTGGTTTCCCTGAGTATTTTTTTTCATTTTTGTTGGATCCTTGGTTAAAAGATCCTTTTTAATTAAGAATGCTTTTTTGTTTCATTCTTTTATAACATCTAAATTAATGCTGAAGGCTGAAATACTAAAAGAGAAATGAGAACAATGTTTTCTGGTACAAGATGTGTGCACTTATGCTTGGGTCTCTTGTGTGCTGCCGTTGTGAACTGCAAGGAGGAGCCACACTTGCAGTAAGATTGAATTGATGCAGGTTAACTCAGATGATGGGAGTTGTTCCTCTCCTCTCTGTCAGGTGTCTGACTGAGCTCCTTGTTACCTCTGCAGGCTGGAAAAGGATCTTTGAATCTCAGGAACTGCATCTGTCTCTTTCTCGTGACCTAAAAGTGATGTTAAACGTAACTGTTCAGAGTTTGTGATCTGAATCGATCCCCAGATACACACAATTCATGTGTCTAGGCAGAACAGCTGGGATGGCAAGGCTTTGAAATTGCCATAGTAAAAGAGATTATTATTACTGATTATTACCTAGAAATACTGTTTGTGTAGAGTTCAGAGCAATGTGATCATCTTTGATAACTTCTGACAAGTCTTGGATATGTTGTCTCATATTGACTTGTTCTTGTCACAATCTCAAATCCTGAAGTGTAAGCTTGCCATTCCTCTAAATATCTGACAGTCAGTGAGGAAAAGTGCTATTTCTTGATATTCTTTGGGTTCCCTCGGGCTATAAGCTGGCTGATTACCAGCCTGGCCATATAGTTGATTGCTGTGCAAGAGATAAAGCTAAGGACCACCTGGCTTTAAAAGTAGGGGGAATGGAATGGGAATTGTAGATGGTTAAAAAACCCCAACAAATTAAGTGACGGTATGGGTTCAACTAGATGTGCATGTTTCTTTTGAAGTTATCTGAAAGACCATGTCAGTGTAGCTGCCACAGTTCTGCTCTCTGTCATACAAAGGCTGGAATCCTCTATGTGACAGAGAGCAGAACTATGACCTCTGTATGACCTGGGGTGGGAGGGAGCATGGTCTTCCCAGTGCTTGGCTTGCACAAGTCCTGGGATGGGGCTGGGGCTGTGTAAGGCTCAGCTCTCCCCTCTATCACAGTTCAATTACAGATTAGCTTGATCCTGTCCAGCCAGGATAAAGATTTCTTTGTAAACTCCCCAAGGAAATAACTTGCTGGCTTCATGTTGAAGGTTGATTTGATTTTGTTTGATCAGTGTCTTCTAAATCCTAATGCAGATTTTTTTTTCTTTTTAGATTGGGGCATATGATCAACAAATATGGGAAAAATCAGTAGAGCAAAGAGAAATAAAGGTAATAATATAGCATTTAATTTCTTTGTGTGTGTGGTTGTGGTGAGATAATCTACATTGTATGTGGTGGTATTCAATACTGGTAAAGTAAAACTAGACTTCTGGAGTGTAACCAAATGTAACCAGCACACTATGCTCTATTTATTTTACATAATTAATAACTCTGCAGCATTTAGTATGATGCATCTTACTGTATCTCAGTACCTTTTTTTTTCTTTTCACTTAAGACAGGGCTTAGTTGTGTTACTACCTCTGTCTTTCACTTTTCTTTGTGATGAATTCTAATGTCAGTTATCTGAGCTCTCTTTGCTTTCAGTTAGTTACCTTATACCTGCAGTTTACTTTCCCTCCTTTATGATGCTGTCATTGTTTTGTACAGTTTATTAGACTGGTAAGTACCTCAGGCTTTGTTTCTCTGAACAAGCAGTTTAACAGCATTCTGTGCATTTTGGTTTAACTAACAGTACCATCAGTGTCTGCCACATTGCTAAATCGCTTTGGAGATAAAGGAATCAATCCTATAGGTACTAGTTCTATGGGTTATATATATACCCATGATGTTATTTTAGTTAACATTTTCTTGCCATTAACCCTTTTTCCCCCTCCAGTACTGCATGGAAGTATTGTGCTATTTCTGCATGAGTTTCAGTGTGGTTTTTTACTTAACATAAGTAAATTGTACATTGTCTCAGTTTCCCCGGGGATGGTTTTTTTTTCACACCCCGGTACATAAACAAAACTGTATATGGGGGCTTGCTTGCCTTCAGTGGGAGCTGTTACTGACCTGAGCTACAGAGACTTTGTACAGAAATACACACATGAAGTTGAACCCCATGGTATTTCAGCAGCACAGCTGAGCCTGGGATTACCTGAAGGCTCCTTCCTATGGCCATGAAACCTTGCCATAGCTTTGAGAGAAGTTCACTAACTGCTGTGTAACAGCATGTTATTAAATAGTTACTGCAAATAGTGCCCTGTGCTGGTTGGAAATAGGGTCTTGTTTGGCTCAGGAGTCCAGTGACTAACAAAGTGCTGGTGGTGTCTGAGTTTGGGCTGGCTGAATGCGGTGCAATTTGGGTTAACACCAAGGCACACGACTGAGTTCAGGTATTGCACATTAGTGCAATCTGAGAGCTCCTACAGCACTTCAGCATTATAAATTTAGAAGTAATTTTGTAATGATTTTAAATTAACTTCACTAAATATCTGAAAAAATTCTTATATTTTAGTAGAAAATGTTTCTTGTACTACAAATTTATAATTTAGTTATAACTATAACAGAATCTATTAAGATTAATTTAAAAATTTGTGTAAAAGAGTTTTTACAATAATAAGCACTTTTAAGTGTTTTTATTTAAGCCTTCTTTTGCTAATGCTTACCTGAAATGTGTTTGGTGCTGAATAGAAATTATATGAACTAACTGGATGGGTCTGAGCATTATAAAACAATTTTTTTTTGG
Source organism: Pycnonotus jocosus (assembly GCA_013400435.1). NCBI lineage: Eukaryota > Metazoa > Chordata > Aves > Passeriformes > Pycnonotidae > Pycnonotus > Pycnonotus jocosus. The sequence continues at coordinate 278,032 of VWYP01022861.1, read as the reverse complement.
TTTTTTAAAAATAATCCTAGTCTGAAACACTGCTGTTTTCCAATATGTTAGAGATTTGTGATGCATTAAGAAAGTGTAGAAATTGCATCTGAATAAATTGAATGCTTCTGGTGTGTGTGGCAAACAGTCCGGGAGCCAACTCCGTGAAGTCCATGGATGCTGAAAGTACTGTTTGACCAGTGGAATTTTTAAAGAATGAGTCACCATTTCTTTTCCTCTGAAGGTCACATGAAGTTCTACTCTTGAGTTCGTTTTTTCAGGGTTCTTTCTTTAACATGAAAACATAATTTAAGCTGTAGTGGTAAAATTTTTCCTAGGACTGAGCATGTGTTTCTAGGAGGTTATTTCTTCCAAGAGGCACATCTGTATTTACACTTTCAAGAGATATTGTGTGGCCCATAAGCACTAATACATTTGAAAATGATGATATCATTCAGCATTTTCTTTTTAAGCTTCACTCTTCTTTATGAAATGGAGTGGCTCACTTATCCAAGATTCACAATAATCTGTAGCTGATTCTAGAATTGCAGTAATTTCCAATTCTAATTATGGGTTTCTTTTCTCATTCCTCATAAAATTGCTGCAGTTTTAGGACTGAAGTTCTGTAAAAATCTTGTATTATAAGGTCTTTGTAGTGCTTGAGTTTAAAATACAACTGGTTGTCTCTATTTGTCATCATTGGAGCACATTTTGTCCTATTCATATTTCAGTTCTGTGCGTTATTTTTTTTGGTTTTAAGCAAACTCATTTTTCTAATAGACACATTCAAATGACTACATATCTAGTTTGTTTCAGTTTGATTTTTTTAATCTTATCTTTATTTCTGCATGAAAAAGATATCCAGCTTAATTTAGATGTGAGAAATATTTTGAGCTGCGTTCAATTGAACATTTTGCTTGATACTATTCTTACAAAAATTAACACTACCAGATTTCACTGATCTTTATCTCTTTGATAATTTCATTTTTATGCTTTCATTTATACTTAATGTTTACATTTCAGTAGTGTTTTTACACGTGGATGAACCATGACAATGGTAGGAATGTACAGTTCACCAATTTAAATGCTTTTTGAATGAGAACAGTTAAATGACTTTCATAATAATTCCGTTTGTATCTTAAATATTTTTAAAAATACTTTATTTTACTCTGTATGAATTGTATGCTGTGATTTTCTTACTGTCTAATGTGACCAAGAATCTCAGCAAAGGGGAGCAGAATAAACTCACAGCTGTCTCTGAGGCTTGAGAGTACAGCATCACATTCTAACATAAAAACGTACTTGAGAGCTTTGCCAGAGAGTTTGGTTCTTCAGTGATGGAAGATGCTGCTTCTAAAAGACAAAATAAGCTTGCTTTTCTTCCTGCTGCATTTGTGTTGTGTGGGGTTTTTCCCTTCCTTTTAATTGGCTAATCTATATTCACTACTGAGGAAAAATTCAATGCTTTTCTAGAATTTGGATTTTTGAGAGCTTGCTGGTTAGTGGTTCCTGCATTGCAACGTGATTTGCTATCTGGGTGTGGAATTAAGGAGTTGCAATGTCAGCATTTTGTGAAGTTGAGTTAGACATCTAAGGGTAAGAGTAATTCTGAAAATTCTGAAAAGCTAATAGATGTATGTTACTAATTGTTGCAAGTGTGTGCATACATTGTCTGCATAATGCAAAGCCATGAGTGCTCAGTGCCTGAAAGATAGCCTGGTGGGTCAGTAATTGGTTGGGTTTTATATAGATTGTAAAGTGTGTAAAAGGCATCCATTGTGCATTGTTACTTGGAATGCAGAATTTGAAGTATTTTAGATCTGTGAAGTTGACATATTTGTCTGAATTTTCAGTAGCAGCAAAGGTTAAATACAATTACTGACCACATAGATATTTTTATCTTTTGTAATGTCTGTCATCTGCATGAAAGTATTTTCATAGTATTTGTCTATTGCAGGGTTTGAGAAACAAACCAAAGAAAACAGGACATGTGAAACCAGACCTCATAGATGTTGATCTTGTAAGAGGTAGGTTCTGAGCTAGAAAAAGCTGAATTTCTCAGTACTAAAATAACAGCCATCCTGTGTCTTTATAACCAGAGTGGGTTAGTAGGTTTAAAATAACCCCAAATGATACAAAACACAGCCAACCCTCATAACTCTTCCCTAAAGCAGATGGATAGAAAATATTGTGAAATAGTGATCTTAAGATTAAATTGAAAGGTTAAGAGTTTGATTTAAATTTTGTTGTATAGATATGGATTTTGAATAAAAAGGAAAGAAACTTGTGTGTTGTCTTCTATAATTTTAGAGTTACTAGTTTAAAAGTCTCCTACTGCTGTGCATTTAGACTTCTTTCAAGTCTTCTGACATCTGGAGGGAATGTTATGTTGAAGTTTCTGGAGGTTAAAAAGTGTATAGGCCTTGATTGTTTCTTGCCTGTTTTAAATAACAAAACAGCAACAGAAGGTCAGATGATATGACAGTTTTCTAAAAGTCTTTATTTAGTCTTAATTTATTCTTATCTGGATGTAATTTCCCTCATGCCTCATGAAGGCTAGGGAAAACATTATTTTGTGTTTTTATGCATGAGCCCAGCAGCCAGCACAATCTCCTGCATCCATTCTAGAAAGCCAGGCAGTGCCCTTTGGGCACCCTCACACCCAGCACTGGCCTCCAGTGGCCTGCTCACCCCCTTTCTCCCTGGGGCCTCACCCCCTTTCTCCCCTCCTCACCCCCTGATGGGAGCTCTGTCCTTGCCAGGGCTCGCTGGCTGTGCTGCACCCATGGCCACACCATGGACACACAGTTCCCCCAGGCTCTGACATTGACTGCTGGTGCTGGCTCTCAGCCCCATGTCGGTCGCTCTCTGGCCCAGGAGAGTCCAGGGAATTGAGGGAGAAGTCATTCCAGGCTGTGGTGAGCAGCCCTGTGACATGGCCAGACAAACAGCACTCTGGGCAGTGGTTGTTTGTGTGACCAGTCCTTTTTATCCCCTTACCTTTCATTTCACAGCACTTGTTCCTCCCTGAATTGCCCAAACTCTTTCTTTTTCCCATCCCTGGATTCTTCCCTCAATGCCCTAAAAGTGTGCCTGAGTCCCACCCTCAGGCCGCCTCCCTTTTCCTCTGAAAGATGGCTTGGAGAGCTGCTCCCAGCCGTGCATGGTGAGGCTTCACACCTGGGCAGTGGGGTCAGTGGCTCTTCTGGGACAGCCCTGGGCAGGGCCTGGTCATGATGTTCATTCCATGGTTTGGATTCCCTGCTTTCCTACCTCTGTCCTGCTCTGGCCTCATGGAGCTGGGCCTGAGATGGGCTGATAGTTCCACAGATGGATCTGTGAGGAGAACCCTGGAAGGACCCTGCAAAGTATTATTTGGGCTCCCCCCTCCAGTTTTCTCTTTGAACTCCTCTGTGGTTGTGCAGATAAACTTTTCTCACATGACCTAACAGTATCATTTTTTTTTTAAAGTGAGAGAAAGAAACAAATCAAATAACATCTGAACTTACAAGAAACTAAGAAATCTTTTCAGTGCAGTGATGTGCATGAATAGCATTTAAATGATTGCATGGATGTCTAAGTTGGCATTAAAGCAGTTTCAGAGCTGGCAGTGTTTTACCTGTGCCAGCACAGAGCTCAGTGATGCCACTGCTGCTTGTAAATGAGGTGGGGGTGGTGTAGCAGCATGCAGTAGTTACCCTTTCAGTCAATAACTTTGCATAATTGAAGTCACATCCCCATTAAGTAAATTTTACAGTTTTCTGGCTGGGAAGAAAAAGAAATGGAGAGATATAGGAGAGAAAGGACATTTGAATGAGAGAGATAAAAAAATGGTGTCCAAGGAGACACAAAGATAAGTTATTCTTTGGATGGCTTCTCTGCTCCTGGGGCTAGTCCTCAGTTGGACAGATTCACTTCAGTGCTTCCCAACCTCATTCCATTTTCCTGAATGACCTGGCTGGTGCTATTTACAGATGCTGGCATTTTAGATCCCTTTGCTGTGTTGAGAAGGGACTCTGCTGTGCCTGCACAGGCATGTAGAGTTTTCATGAGACTTGTTGCTTCATATCAAGTTTCTGATACCTCTATGAAACAGAACAATTTTTAATAATTAATTTTAGAATATTTTTGACATGGCAATGTTTAGTTATTCGAACATTCTGAAATACAGGTTTTTGTAGAAGTTCCTCATAATGGTTGTAAAGAGGGCATCAACAATTTATGCCATATTTGGATTGAGGATACAGTTATTTAAAGGAGCAATTATTAAACCCAATTATTTGAATAAATGTTGTACTTCCACCATTTCACTATCTCAACTACTCTGCAACTGAATAACTGAGGTTTCTATTAGCCACAATGATGAAATAAATTCAAATTTCTTTTCTGTTTTTTTAAAGGATCTGCTTTTGCTAAAGCAAAACCTGAAAGTCCTTGGACATCTTTGACCCGCAAAGGAATCGTGAGAGTTGTTTTCTTTCCATTCTTCTACAGGTGGTGGCTACAAGTGACGTCAAGGGTCATTTTTTTCTGGCTGCTTGTTCTTTACCTTCTCCAAGGTAGAGTTGGATTACAGCATCAGCTTCGTCTGAATGTCTTATTTTAACCATATGGAAGCTACAGTGTGCTGCTTGGTTCACTTCATGCTGTTAAGGTCTATTCCAGTATTTTCAGAAAATATTGGAGTGACACAGTCCCAAGCATATGTCTCTTGGTCAACATTTCTTTTACAAATATGAAGGTTGCATAATGAAAAATTTAACACTCTCCTCACAGGCTTCCTTCAGCATTTGGCACATGTTAGTTTGTCGCATCTGAATAAAATTCAGATTTTCTGGACTATCTAATTCAGTTCAGGACAACTCTTAACAAACAGAAATCAGTTCACAGCTTTTGGGATATTTAGTATTGAATTATAGCAGTCTGACTTTGTGAGTCTCTTATACGTGATGCATAAGAGGAAAATTAGAAAGGGAAGAATGTAATGGAGTGAGTCAGTATCTATCAGTATGAAAGTCACCAAAACAATAAGTGTTTCAGAAGTTTGTACAACAGATATGGAACAGAAGGTTAATGAAAGTTGGGAGCAATATAAGTACCCTGAGAAGCTGAATGACTAATGAATTTTCCACTGAAATCCAATTAACGTACAATATTACTTTTTCAAATTCACCATCTGTCATCTCAGTTGTGAATCATTATATCATTTGGAAATTTTAATTAGAACAATATATGGAGTTTAATAAACAAGGCAGTACCTCTTGTGTGGTGATGTTATTGGCAGGTATAAAATTAATCTCACCATGCCAGTGCCCCAAGACCTGCAGTACTGACAAATACTCATGTGGCCTTCTATCAAAAGTTTTTCTTATCCCCGTTTCTGAAATAGACTCCTAATTTGTCTGTGCTATGGTAAGAGATCCCATAGTGTTAATAATTTTAATCTTGTTTATAGTAACATAGATAGTAAAATACGTAAGTTGTGGTTAGTTTGTTACCATGTTCATGGGTATCTTATTTTGAGGAACACCATTGTAGTAATTTTTTATGTTCCTATTTGTAGATTTATTTAAAAAAATATATACTCCCACTTAATTTGTGGCACCTCCATAAGACCCTAAAAGTAGAAGAATCTGAGACAATGCAGATTCTGAGTGCAAGCAAGTTTTTAGGACATTAATTACAGAGCTTTCTTATAACTGGCCTTTTTCCTCTCAGATTTCTTAGGGTGTCTGGTTTACTAAGTTGTGGCTGGAATGCATCATTTCCTTAATTCATATAGTGTCTAATGTGACAAAGTATTTCTGTAGTTGTGAGTTAACAAATAGTAGGAAACAATGAATAGTATTCCGTTTTACACTATACTTCAACTATTTGAAATACTTGATATTGAAACTGTGCAGAATTAGCTGCAGATTTTTTGATAGCTTTAAAAATAAATTAAAATACTTGCAATAAAGATGTAAGTGAAATTAAATGGACATATTTACTTATTGGGAACTATTTGAAACACCCCCCCCTGCCCCCAAGCACTTCTATAGAAGTTTTGCTTTTATTTTACTCAGAAAGTGTGCTCAGTTATTAATTTTGTACAGGCTTGGCACTATCAAAATGTCAAGAATCCATGATGGAAGCTTAAAAATCCCTCAAATTCCAGTGGCTGTATTTCTGCCCTGAATCTGGATTTGTATTGTAGCTTGGACTTTCTGTCATCATGACAGATTTTCACTGACATTGTTGTAAAATGGTCTGACTATATTTCATTTATTTGTATTCCTAAGTAAACAATTTACCTAAAGTATTTTCTATAGATTTATGTATTTCATTACTTGGAATTACGGCTTTAAACTTGATTAGCTTTACCAAGAGACTTGCTAGAATTTATGTAAATCTACAGAAAAAGCTTTTTCTTTGGCTGTAGATTTAAACCCCAGGTTTTATTTGCATTGGTTTCCTTTAGTGTAAAGTGATTAGCACAATGTGTGATAAGAGAACTACAAAGAAATGTTTTATGCTCAAGGTCATGGAACAGGCCAGTGACTTAAGATAGAAATAAAACCTTTTTCTTCTGTTTCCTTATCTAGCTAGTATATAGTAATACCTAATTTTTAACTTAAAACATTTTTATATTCTAATGGGAAAATGAAGTGCAAAGTTACACCTTATTGTGTATTTCTTAAGTATAAAGCAAGAAACTTTAATAGTGATGTAATGGTTGGTTGTTGTGGTGGTAAGATGTATAAATACATAGGTATACATTTCTAAATTTGATATTAAAAATATTTCCAGACTTTAAATGCTTTAAAAATAAATGCTTGTTTGTCTTTGAAATGCTTTTCCTGAGGCAGCTTGGGTTTTTTTGTTCTATGTGATATTATTTAATTTGTGTCGGTTTTAAAAAATAAGCCGCTGTGTTTTAGAAAAGTGGAGGTCAAAATACTATAAATACATAAATAATTAAAAATCTTTTAACAAATCCTGTTCCAACCAATCCTGCCTAGCTGTTGGTAGGAGCAATTCTTGGATAACCTGAACTACAATGTATTGTCACACTGTGCAAAAATAAATCCTTGGATTTCCCTCCCCATCGTACTTAGAAAAGGTCAGGAGATTGGTAATATTTTTCTAAATCTGTGTGAAATGTTGTGGTAGGAATCGGCAATCTGCAGATTTTTGTCTTCTGGAAGATGATCTCTTCTAGACAGCTCTGCTTCACTTAATGTTTTTAAAGTAGCAGTAGTGAATTTTCAAATTGTACATGTGAGGAACTCAGATAAACTCATTTAGAAAAAAGATAACATTATCTTTTGATATCTGTACATATTTTTATTGATATTTAATAAGTTGTATTTCTCTTTGATGCATGTGGTCTTTGAGAAACCTTATACAGCAAAAATGTAGTTCACATATAGTAACAGAGGATACTCCCATGCAAAACTTTTGGGCTTTAATTTAGGAAAAAGATAGAGGAGAAGTTAGAAATAGTTTTTCCACAATCAAAAATAATTCCATTGTTTTGTATGTTCATCATGGTTCTAATACTGCTTACCTTGCTAAAGATTAGTTTATGAAAAACACACCAAACCTCTTTTTAGTGGAGAACATCACATCCAGGTATCTGCTGTGTTAGGTGCTGCTTCATGGGATTTATTTTAGGTGTTTGAATGTGGCTCATAGCTTTGTATGTGGCTGATTTTTTTTCAGTCAGTTTCAGCAGAGAACTGGTGACAGCAGTTGAACTTGTATTTCTTGTGCTAGAAATAGGTTTAAATAATGGGACTTTCACTTCTCAGTAGTACACAAACAAAACCAAGTTCTCATGAAATATGTGGATGTTAGGCACAGAGAATTATTTCCTGGTTCTGTTTCTGAATTTTCTTGGAATTTCTGTGGGTGTTTTTGCTTTTTTGTGTTTTTCTCTCGATTGCTTCTCTCAGCTGAGTTACACATCACAGCTCTTCATGCCAGAGCAACAAGGACACAGAATAAGCAGAGAGGAGAGGGGTTGCCTTTTCCACCTGCTTCATACCTGGTGGATGTGTTCAGGTTGACCTGGAGCCTATAGAGATGTTTCTGAGTGTTTGGGCTCTGGGTACAGGAGCCTGGTTGTTGGCTGTGTATGGAAAGTGTTTGCAGGGTTACAAAACTAACAGCCATGGAATTGGAAGCTGGCCCTTTTTCCAACCACAAGTGCTAGTTGGAGCCCTTGTCACTTCAGCTGGACTTCTCCATAGTTTACATGGTTTGTCTTTTGATCTTTCCTCGCTGCTAAAAAATATGCACACAAGTATATCTAGAATGTTAATAGCATTGTATTTATGCAGGGCTGCCTGTCCATATGGGCAATTTTGTCCCTTGGCTGGAACATGGAGTTTAAAATGCATTCTGCTGTGTAAGCAGTTTCTAGTCTTAAGTCTCATCAAACTCACTGTATTGTGCTTTGTCATGACTCATGATACAGAATTACATTTATTTAGGCTGCTTTAAGGATGATATTTCCTTTTTTATTTTTGTCTCCTACTGACATTTCACCATATTTGAAGTGGTTTCATGACAGATACAACTTTCCAAACATTGCCCCCCTTATTTCATTCAGCCTCCTTTTTTTGAGCAATACCTATAATATCACAACAGTGAAAGAAAAGATGGGCATTAAGACAGTATTCAACTGTTTAGATCCTTATTGCTGCTGCTTTTCAGCAAAATAATAGTTATGTTCTCTCAGAATTACATGAGTTGGCTTAAAATGCAGGTAAGGTCTGCATCTGGCTGGTCTGTTTTTGACAAAAGCCATGTGAGTTGGCCATTTCAGACATTAAACTCACCTTCATTTCCCTTCTTTTCCAGTTGCTGCTGTAGTGCTATTCTATACGGCCCAGAGCCCACATAATATACCTCTGACTGAAGTCATTGGGCCAGTATGGCTCATGTTGCTGCTTGGGACTGTGCACTGTCAGATTGTTTCAACACGAACTCCTAAGCCACCTCCCAGCACAGGGGGTAAAAGAAGAAGGTATAGTCTGTGTTAAAGTACTTTATCACTTAGGGTTCTTAAACTACTGAAGAGAATGTGCATGGAAAAAAAAATAGGGGTTTATAGCCTGTGCTTTGCTAGAGATGAGATATTGGTGCTCTGTTTTTATTTGAAAATTCAAAATGGTGCTTAATTGGTGGTCTTTAACTTTTATGCATTTTTAGGCATAGTTTTATTTGAATTTTAGTGCATTAAATCTGGCATTTTTTCTCAAAACAGTTATTTGAATAGTGCAGTGACAGTGTTTATGTTACTACAAATTTAATTTTATAAATCTGGCTAATAATCTGTGGGAAGTATATGTGAAAAGAGATGCTCTTGGAAATGTAGAATTTAAGTCTTCCAAGCACTCTACTGACTGTGGTTTGCTACAGTGAATTGTCCCATTGAAATAGGAACCACTGCAGCAGTGAATTTTGTAGGTCTAAGCTTCTGATGATGAAATGTGTTTTGTGTTTAAGTATTACAATAATGAATGTATCATGCTTTTTTTATTAAACAAAGTTTATTAAATTGATATGACAAAGCTTTAGCAAAATACTTTGAAATCTTGCTTGTTTTTGCATGCTTAAACTGCTGAACACCTTATAGAACTAGCAGATTGCACTTACAAAACTACCTTCCCATTTTAATCTCTTCTGCTGAAGGAAATTAAGGAAAGCAGCACATTTGGAAGTACATAGGGAAGGAGATGGCTCTAGTACCACAGATAACACACAGGAGGGAACAGTGCAGAGCTACGGTACAAGCACCTCTTGCAGTATTGGCGCTGTCTTCAGAGATATCTGGCATGCTGCTTTCTTTTTATCAGGGTTTGTATTTATTCAAGGCTACATATGTGTTAGAGATGCACTATCCCTTTTCTAATTAAGTAAATATAGATGTAATGATTAAACTTCTGTTGATCTAGTTTTTTGCTCTTAACAGCAAACTCAACTGAGTATTTCAAAATGGACTAATGTGTTGTTTCTTGACTTTTGCAAATGCTGATGCAATAACTTTGAAAAAATATTGAATTGTCATAGAATAATTTAGGTTGGAAAGGACCTCAAAGATCGTCTAGTTCCCTCCCCTTGGCATAGGCAGGGGCAACTTCCACTATCTCAGGTTGCTCAGAGCCCCCATCCAGTGTGGCTTTGAACACTTCCAGGGATGGGGCAGCCACAGCTTCTCTGGTCAACCTGTTCCACTCTCATCACCCCCACAGTTAATAATTTCTTTCTGATACTGAAAACCAAGCCTACCTTTTTTCCATTTGAAACCATTGCCCCTTGTCCTTGTCACTACATGCTCTGGAAGGTGCTTAAAGATCTCCCTGGAGCCCCTTCTCCAGGCTGAAGAACCTCAGTTCTCTCAGCAGGAGAGGTGCTCCATCTTCTTGCCCTTCTCTGGACTTGTTCCCACAGTCCCATGTCCTTTTCATATTGGGGGCCCTAGAGCTTAGCACACTGCTCCAGGTAGGATCTCATGAGAGCAGAGTACAGAATTAACTTTTCATTAAATTATATTTTGTTGTTTTACTACACTGTGTAAGCTATCATGAGAAAAAGCAACTTAGTTTCTCTTAGTTTTAATCCAAAGAGAAAAATTCAACTCTAATTTTACTTTATTGCATTACCTCCTTGTTAATCCAAGAGAATGCTTATTCAACTCTGTCACTGTCATCAAGTGACACACTTTTTCTTCAGGATTCAAATAAACACTGATTGGGCTCCTAAAAAAAGTTTTAAAAAAACCCCATTCTATAGCATTATAGTGCAAGACATGCTATGCATGCAGCATTTTGAGTGCTATGTATCAGATTTATTAATAAGTGAAAATATACTCAATAAAGTATTAATAGAGTATTAATCAATAAAGTATTAATTTGAGAAAAGGGATAATGTAAGTTATTATGGTGATGTTATGTTGTGCATGCTGCATTGTAAATACAGCAACACTAACATGTCTGTCATACCTGTGATCTGTGCTCTTAACCACTGGTAAAACTTATATTACGTTTTGGGAGTATCTACTGGAAACCTTGGACAAGTTTTAAAAAATTTTAAAGTGTTTTAAGAGGAGAATTCATTTTCCTTTTTCCTGTGTGGGTTAAGCTCTCTTTGATAAACGGTGGGTCCCAGTGATAGGCACCAGAGCTGTTCTTTGGGTCTGTGGGCATTACTCTCTGGTATGTTTCAAGTGTAATCTTGTAGACTTTTGAATGTTTTGTTTTCCCTTCACTGAAGATACTGATCTGCAGTAAAAAGAGTGTTGGAAGAGGATATTTTTTTCCTTGCCTTTCCTGCTGTTGGGCTCAGAGTATTTTCAGTTGGGAAGGGCTATGTGGAACTTATCCTTAAGGCTTGTTCAAACCATTTAATGAGAGAGTGTGTGTGTGTATATATATATAGATGTTAAGCCTCCATGATGACTACTTAGTATATACAGTATCTTCAAAGGAAAAAAGACACAGAGTTACTGAGAATGCTGTAAACAGCCCTTAGTTACCCCAGAGGCACAGTTGTTTGTATGTCTAGAGCCATATAAACTTGTCCAGATGAAAAATAACCTTTTTTTTTTTTCCTCAGGGGAACATGCAGTTCAGTTTCTTGATGTAATTTTTTTCATGGTAATGCAAACAGTGTTGTCAGCACAATGGGAGTGGAGCTGGGAATGAGGAAGCAAGAGCACATTGTGGAGTACATTGGCTACTTAGTGATGTTGCTTAAAGAAAATCTTATGAAATCTCAGTGCAAGGAAGCTTCACAGCGACACCTGTCCTGTTTCTTAAGACATACTTGGAAGCTCTTTAGATAAGCACATTAGGATGTCTTATATAGAATGTCTCATTAGTATTTATTTTCAGCAGTTTTTCACTTACATTAATCTTTGGCATACTGTTTTCTAGAATTTTAAGTATAGGTCATAAATACATGATTTCAGATGAACCTCAGAAGTTATGTTCTCTGTGTTAAGGTAGGACTCTGAGTACCTACACCATTTGCCTGTGCTCAGATCATTGGTAAACTGGAACTGTGTATTCAATAAATATCCTTTCAATTGGCAGAATTCTGACTGACTTAAAAATTATAATTCTAAACTTTAATCCAGCACAGGGGCAATTTAGAAAATACTGTTGATAAGTTTTACTTGAAAGGAGGGCAGTATCCAAGCAGGTGATTTGTTCAGAATGTAGTACAGATTTGGGAATTTGCTCTGCATATGTCCTTACTCCAGTGGAAATTGTGGAACTTCTCTAAAAGTTTTGCAGTGGGAACAGAGAGGAGAGTTTTTGTCATCAACCCCAATGAAAATACGTTGAAAGAATACTTGACAGTGCAAATCCACACTCTTCCAGAAACTTTATTTAACTTTTCCTTAGTATTTTCTCTGGCATGATTAAGACTGAGGGTTGTTCTTGATTTATCTTGTGTATATATCCAAGACTTTTAGGACATGATATTTATTCCTGGTGTTGTTTGTTTTACTCTAAATATTTTTAATTCTAGCCTAAAATTGTACAAGTTGATGAAGGATGTATGTATATGCAGTAATTCTAGAAAACCATACATTTTTGACAGCTAGTGAAATACTGTTTGTTTGTTATTGTGGGGTTTTTTGTTTGTTTGTTTTTTGAACACGTGCACAAAAGCCTAACTTTAAGCCCACGTGTATGTTTTTCTGGTTTGAGGCTTACACTTAAATTTAGGAAGTCTCACGAAAAATAACTTTGGTTTCTCTGTTAGAAGCAAATAAAGACTTCAGTCAAGCTCCTTGATATTTAGAATGAGCCTTAGTTGAATACCAGACAAGTAGCTTTGTGATTTTAGCACTCAAACATTGCTTGTGTAGTGAAATCCCATCTGAAACAGAAATTCCATTGAAACACCACACATTCTTTCTTTCTTTCTTTCTTTCTCTTATCTGCCCCTATTCAACTCTTAGAGGCTACTTCTTCTAGCTTTAAAGTTTTGTATAAAATATATTAAAACTTCTCAAATTTAACTTGGAAGAGTTGTCCCATTAATCCATTCATAAAGTTTAGTAAGTTGTGGAGGAGGTGTTTCTGACTGGATGGGTGTGTGTGATGAGAACTTCATTTACTTCTGCACTGTTAGAAATAAATTTTAAGAAGTGCTGGAGGAATATTTAATGAATTACAGATTATTTTATCTGGATTCCTCCTTATTGCAGAAAATTTAATTTTAGTGCTACTTCCTCAGTACTCACAACTGACTTTACTATTTTGCAATGAGTTGCCACTGAAAGGCAGTCCTTTTGCTTTAAAAGAACTATAAATGTTAATTTTTTTCCTAGTTTGGGTGACAAAATGAAATTCAAGATGGGAAAGGAGGATTAAACACCTTAGTAACATTGTCGCTTCTCTTGATCATTTTGGCTGCATCCTTTTATTCCATTTTTCTGCATGCCATTGTTTTGCGAGCTGAATTAGTCCTTTTTGGATTTTTTTTCTACTTTATCCAGCTGTCCCTGGCTTTTTTCTGTGTTCAGGATTCCCCTTTACATGTGGGATACCTTATCTTGGAAGGAAGGTGAGGTGACTCTCCAAATTCTCCCAATTTGTTTGGTGTACATATTAAAGAGGAATTTAATCTTCTGCTGTGTAATCCAAGCCCTCACAGAGTGCCTCAGTCCTTAAAGAGAAAGGCAGTGCATATTCCCTGACAGGATTCCAAGATCAATTGAACAGATTCTTGATAGTTCCCTGACCTATGCCCAGTGTTCTACTTGAAATAAAAATAAAAAATTTCAGAAGCCTTATTTATAACATTTTCTTCTTGTTTTCTCTCCCCAGTTTTCCCACCAAGCGTTCTGAGAATCTAAAAAACCCAAAATTTAATTTACTTTGACAATACAGAAGCTTAAGAGAAGGCTAAAAGTCCCTGTCAGTAAGGTAGCAAGGTCCTATTGCTCTTCATTCCTTCATCCACTGCACTTTCTTTGGAGTTTTGAGAGTATGATCATCCAAATGTTTGCTTTGAGAGAGCCTTCTTCTTGCATTAGGTAGTCTTGCTGGTACATTTATTGTGTAGGAAAGGGCCTTGCTTCTGGAGGATGTAATGGGAGACTTTACAGTGTAAGTGATCTTGAGATTTTGTCCTTTAAAAAACAGCTTAAATGGTATGTTTGTGAGAGATATTGAAAAAATGTTGCCTGGAGTGTTACTGGATAATACAGAAAAGAGATCTCCTTCTGTTTAGTGGATTTTCAGTAAGCAGAGTATATTCAAAACAACACCAAATATCAGTGTACAGAGTACTAAACAGCATGTTTGTTTGCAGCTTCAGGAAATTGCATGCTTGCTTTGAATTAATAATTATTAAAGCAACTTCTAGCATACCTCTTTTATTTGTTAAGATAGAATAGAGGCGTTTCACTTTTGAGGCTTGTGATTCTTCTATTGGCAAAGCTGCTGTGAAACTTTATTTTTAAAACAGGCTTCCTTTTCTCTTCTTTCAGTAGCTTGTGATACACATTTCTTTCACATGCTGACAGTTTATTTTATAACAATTTTAGAAAAGGATAATGGGTATTATTTAGAAGATTAAATAGTAACAAATATGGCATCAAAATCAAATGTTAATATTGTTAGTTTGTGGACATTTTAGTAAAGCTAAGGCATTGATTGATAAGAATAAGCAGGATTTAGACTGGGAAATAATTAAGAGGATATTTAATTTAATACATGTATTTGTTTTAAATATAGATCTAAGAAAGCAAAAAACTCAATAGATAAATCCACTGAAACTGATAATGGCTACGTGTCCCTGGATGGGAAGAAGCCAGGTAAAGGCAGTGAAGAATGTGTGCAGGGCCATGAACGGCGCTGTGAAGTGATCAGGCCAGAAGAGACAGGGTGGAGCCCTTCCACAGTGAGAGATGCCTTGAGCAACCACAGTCACCACAAAGTAAGTGTGTTTGTTGCTTTTTATGATGCCTTTGATGCATTTTTTATCTACTTTATTCTTAAAAATATTTTAAAAGTTAAATTAGGTTTAGGGTCCTGGAGCCAAAAATTACAGTGAGTTGTCTTTCTTCAGCATATTGCTGGCTTTTCCTTTTTCTTGTAGGAGGGACTTAAATAGTGTTTAACATTCTTTGGTATTCTGTATTTCAATGCACAAATCTGTGTGCTGTGCTTTATCTGTGGGTATTTCCTGACCGGGTAAACATTCTGTACCTTCTGTGAGAGTCTGGGCATCTATGATTTGTCTCTGTGATAAAAAGAAACAGATTTTGGATCACTGACAATTCATAATTTTAAGGTCATTCTGACCATTTATTTGCCTGTGAATCATCTTCCTTTTCCTTTATTATTTTTTTTTTAATTAATCTGTGTGAAAGATGAGGAAAGCAGGATTTCCCTCCAAGTGAAATTGGCAGGATTCTCTATAAGAGTGAGGAATAGGAATGAGAGGGAATAATAGAATAATTACAGAGTCATAGGAAGTGATCATGGAAGAAAGCAGAACTTTTAATTTGTCTGGGTCTTATTATTTCCTGGATATCCTGTATTCAAAGTAACACATGTTAGTGACCTCAGTATTCAACATACATCCTCTAAGCTCTTCCTCTTTGTGAGAGGTGGTAAATGTTAACTTTGTACTGAATATGTTGATAATTCAGTGTTATATTTCACTTTTGATTTGTTGGTTTGGATATTTTGGTTTGGTTTGTTCTCTCTTCGGATGTGAATACATTTTCTCTAAGCCTTTCTTGGCATGTTCAGTTTATAAAAAATCACATTTAAAATAAGAGCATCATAATCTTCTTGAGGCTAATGTGACCTAGGCCTTCCTTTGAAAAAAAGTGCTTTTGATGTTACAATTTCTATTCCATACTTCCTGCTCTGCCAATAGCTTTTGATTCTTGAAAATGCATTAATACCTGGTTTAACTGAGCATAGATACTGAAGTCGTAGAAAGAAATTTGATTTCACTAGCTGAGAACAAGACTTAATAAATATGACTGTGTCTTACCAATAGTGTATTTCTTGCACTAGGATACTCACAGGACTGTGACAAATTTATCAGATGAAGTTTCTAGTGAGGAAGGGCCTGAAACTGGCTATTCTTTACGCCGCAATGTGGAGCGCACTTCTAGTGATTGTACACTTCGAAACAGGAAATCTCACCATTATAAGAAGCACTACCCTCTGGAGGTATGTTCATTTCTGTTGCTTCTCACCTGTAAATTCTTAAAACCATTTGACTTCTTATGCAGAAAGGTATATTGAGCAAGCAGCTTGCATGTACTTGCTTACTGGCTGGAGTTAAATTATGACATTTCTGTAAATGGGTTTTTTTTCCTTATATTGGATTTTAGGAGTCTGTAAATTCGAAGTCATGCTACTGAAGAACAGAATTTTTTTTTTTTTTTTTGCTTCTGTTTAGTGACAATGTTTTGAAATTAAGAGGTTGTAATCTAGTTTCTTTGAACTTCATCCTATTTTTCAGTTTGTTATAAGGAGACTAAAATATGTTTGGTAGATTATGCATCAGGTTATGGTAACTCTGTTGCTGTCTTGTGGCACCAGTTATCTCCTCTGGAAATTTGCTTTGTTGCAGAAACAGTAGTAATTGGGAGTATGCAAATTTTCAACATGGTACTGCTCCTGTTTCTCTCCATTTAGTATTTTGGATTCTCTAACTTTGTTGTGGAGAAGTCTGGTTGACTCAGTCTTCATTTCCTCATTCATTGAAACAACAGTATAAAATCTTGTCATGAAATTTTAACAAAATCGTTAAAGTTTAAAATACTGAAATTTTAAGAGAGTTGCTTGACATTACAGCTTATAATAGGGGACTTCACAGATTCCATATTAGCAGAATCCTTAATTGTGAGGACTCAAATATTGAAAGAGAATGGGATATCTTATCGTAGTTTGTTTTGTTTATTTATTCATTATTTTAAAAAGTTATGCTGTTTTGCTAATGGTATGCAACTTTAGAGGTATAGAACACTTTTAAAAGGTTATATTGCTATTTTTTCACTAATGCTGAGCAAAGAAAGCAAAGAGTAAAATCAGCACTGACAGAAGTCCCCTGATGGATGGGTTTGATAGGCAGAGTCTCATAAGTAAACTCTACTTGATATAGAAAAAGTATATTGGAAGGGTTTGGATTATGCTTGCTCTGATCACAACTACAAAGCCTTGAAGTTGATGCTTTGCATAAAAAATGTTGTTAAATAAGCTATTCCTTCACTCATTTCTCACAGATTTTGGTTAGAAAGATCCAGAATGTTAATTGATCTCAGCATTTAATGCCTTTTGCGTGTGTGGTTTGTGATAATGGCACTGTTTGTTTCATGTTCCTTCACTGTGTGCTTGTGCAGTCATAGTGCTTCACAGGAGGAAGCAGAAAGACACCATTACAGCTGATTCCTTTTGTTTTTCAGCTTAGTTTCAAAGCTTTTTAGCTTTGAGTGCTTCAAAGCTAGGGTAGACTTTGTAGATACCTTCAGTAGCTATGGCAGTACTGTTTCACACTTATTCCCTGTTCACTGATCTGACTGATGCAATGAGAGAGGAAGCTTTTCTTTCTTGCTACCAACTCGCCACCCCCACACCATTACAAAAGAAATGCAACAATAGTTTTCAAATCAGTGAAAGCTTTCTTTGTAAGAAAAAATTAGTAAGTCAGTGGATATACTCTCCACTTCTGTCCTACATTTTCTTTTACCTTCACATTTATGTGTCTACTTAATTGTTGTTTGAGCAAGCTATTTTTCATGTTCTTACTTTATTAACTTTCAGCCTCAGTGGTACCCAGTAGTGACTGCTTTCTATAAATATCTTCTTTCTTGCTTTAAAAAAAATATTTCTGACTCTTTCTGCATTGATGTTATCTCTCTCTTTGTAAAAGGTGGAGAAGGAGTTCAGACCACATTTTTTCTAAACATTTCTTTACAAAATTGTTTGCATGAAATACATTAAGTATGGTTTTCAGAAAGAATGAAGAACATTTCTTCACATAGTAGTGGATTATGAATAACAGTAAGTTAGTATGTCTGCTGAAACAGTGCTTAATATTTTTTTAATGTAAAAAATTGTGTGTTCTCAAGATAAATTAGTAGAAGGAAGCTTGGTGTTAAGAGGGAATGGAAATTGCCAGAGGGTGGCAGTGAGTAGGCTGATACTGCTTTTAATACCACACCCCTGTCTTGCTGGAAATGGATTCTGTTTATTGTAGAAAATAGTCTAAACTCTACATTGTTTTTCTGAAGACAGCAGTAGGTTGTTTCATGTGTATGCATTGGGAAATTTGAATGTCCCGAACTTAAGATTTTTCTTTCTTTATCTAAGAGCTGGGTAAAACTTGAGTTTACAAAGGCATATTTGCTTGTCTAATTATATATATATATATATATGTGTATATATATATTTAATATATATACTTGTTTGTCTAATTACTTTAGAAATAATACATTTCTAAAGTGCCGTTTGTTTAAAATAATTTAAATTTTATGTCTAACTGCAGATTACACATAAACCTGGCATTAGCTTTGTGTACCCTTGCTTATTTTTCCCCTCTATACCGGATGCATCTCACTTTGTCTTTGAGAAGGTGTGTTAGTAGTAACAATATGACTTTAGGGGACTTTGAGGGTCAGTTCCTCAGAAGTTTGAGATATAGCTGGAGTCTGTGGCTCAATAACTGCTGTTCAATTCTAAACTAATAAGCTCTAAACATCTGTGAAGTAGTTGTTTCCTTTTAATAATGAGTATGATTTGAGTCTTCCTTATGTGACCCCCTCCCTAAAAAGTGGGGGCCGTGGGTTGTTGCTTTTGGGTACAGTATCCTAAAGTATGCAACCTCTTAGAGACACTTGCAATAAGCATACAAATCTTTCTGATGACAAAGATAACGTATTAGAACCTAAAAATCCAGATAAACACGGATTCACTAATCTGAATGTTTATAACATCTCTGCCAGGAAATGATGTAGAATAAAAGAGCGGCGTTAATTCCAATGGATGTTTGGGTTTCAGGATACACCTAAATCAGGTACTAGCTGCAGTTCTCGGTGCTCAAGCTCCAGACAAGACTCTGAGAGTGCCAGGCCAGAGTCAGAAACTGAAGATGTGCTGTGGGAGGACCTCTTGCACTGTGCTGAGTGCCACTCGTCCTGCTCCAGCGAGACAGATGTGGAGAGCCCTCAAGTGAACCCGTGTGTGAAGAAAGAATTCAGAGATGACCCATTTCATCAGGTTGGTGTCCACCAGTTCTGGTTTTTCACACTGCACACAGGTTCAATGTTACCTATCGCACGTCACAGGAGGCCTGGGGGAAAGACCTGTATTAGGTGAAAGTAACAAAGCCAAAGTGATTTGGTAGAATTAAAGCAAGTAAAACTTGATTTCTACTACCCCGTCATTAATTTGTCAAAAGAAGAGGGTATGACAATGTATCAAAATAGCCTATAGAATATTTGAGTGTTTGAATCTCAATTCAAATTTAGGGCAAGTACTGATTGATTAAGGCTTCCTTTGTGATAGGTAGTTCTGTTTGATTGTTTCTTTTTCTGTTTTGGGGGGTTTCTTGTTTGTTTGTTGTGTTTAATTTTTTGTTGTTTAGGTTTTGATGGGTTTTCCCCCCTCTTTTGTTTTTCTCTATTGGAATTGCTTTTTATAAGCACTTATCAGACATCTTTCTGTTTGCTTATTTAGAAATGTATATATAAGAAAAACAAACAGAAGGATAACTTATGCTGTATGTATATGTGTATATGTATGGTATCACGGGTGTATTATACATTTCTAAACTCTATTTGGTTATAATTTTTTTACCTTAAAGTTAATAATAGCAATTTGGATTATTTTGTGCAGTCTTTTCCTTTTTTTATTTTTAGTTCTTCCTGCTTGCATTTCATAAAAACTAAACCTTGGAGTAGTGAGTTGAATTACAGTATATATATTAACTTGAGGGTTTATATTGATTTGACCAGTTGAGAATTTTTCTATGATTGCAGATTGTGAATTTTTGAGTTTCAGCTCCTGGTGTTGATACTCCCTCTAGAGGGAGAGCTTGGTAAACTGTGATTAAGAAAAAACAGCAACAAATATTTTTGCTATTTTAATATTATAAATAATTTCTTCTTCACCTAGTGGAAGTAAGAAGGGAGATAACTGAGTACTCAGCAGATTAAAAAGATTTCAGATCAATACTTGCAAAGCAAGCAATAAAATGAAAATAAAGCTTTACTTTTAATCAATGATAATCAAAATCTAAAAATAATAGCATGCCCTTGCCCTTGGCAGCAGCATCACTTCCAGCAGTGTGATGCACTTAGTGCCAGGTGACTAAAGCTGAGAGCAGTTTTAATCTCCTGAATGGGAAAGGAGGGAGACAGCGATAGGAAAATCAAAAAATGGCCACAGCAGTACTTGTCACCTCAACATTTTTTCCATATCCTTTAGTTCTCACTTGGCTCTGTGGTTTGAAAAAAAGGTCTGTGAGCCCTAAGTGCATTCAGAAGATTAACCTGGGATTGCTGGGCTCTTGGAGCCACAGGGGGGTCTTAATGCATAGCAAGGATTGTGAAGTGTACAAATATCATAAAGAGCAAATAAAAAGCCTGCTTCCCTTAGGCTTAATCTGAGAAGAGGGCTTTTCAGAATGTTGGGGGTAAATTTAAAAAAAAAAAAAAAAAGGGTCAGAATTAAAAATTTTAGTAGTAGAACTTTGTTTTCATATTTCTCTCTTCAGTATGTTTGAGTGAAAAAGAAGCCAATAAATCCTTAATCCCATTAACTCATCCTAATTAGAAAATGGTGTACAGAGAAAGAGAGATTTCTGTTCTCACAGCTATTTTTTGGAAAAGAAGGAGATGATTTTGAGGAATTAGGCTAATGTATAGTAGAAATAAGTGCTATATAGCAATATTTGTGTCAGTCTAAAGCATTTTGGTTTGGTTTTGGGCTGGGTTTTTTGTTTGCTTGGGGTTTTTGTTGTTTTTTTTTTTTTTTTTTTTAATGGTGGTTGTTTTGTTTTTT
>VWYP01022861.1:174034-256987 GCA_013400435.1 Pycnonotus jocosus | reverse complement strand
TTTTTGTAAGTGTGGTTGTTTGGTTTGTTGGTTTTGTTTTGGTTTTTGGGTGGTGTTTTTTGGTTTTTGTTTGTTTTGTTTAGGGAGTTTTTTTAGGGGGAGGGCATTTGTTAGTGTATTGCTGAGAAAGGCATATTGACATGAAAATAGATTTTTATTTCTGTTGAAATATATTCTTTCTTTCCCAGAGTCATTTGCCTTGGATCCACAGTTTGAATCCAGGACTAGAAAAAATAAGTGCAATTGTATGGGAGGGTAATGACTGCAAGAAAGCAGATATGTCTGTGCTTGAAATCAGTGGTATGATAATGAACAGAGTGAGTATTTTTTTACTTTATGAAAATTTCGTACTTAGAAGTGTAAGCACTACCACTATCACCACTATCACTACCAAGCTTGGTTTATGGTTGGTTGGGGGGTGTTTTTGTTTGTTTGTTGGATTTTTGTTTGGTGGGGTTTTGTTTGTTTTGTTTCGGGGTTTTTTTGGTTGGTTGTGGGTTTTTAAATTTGTTTTGTTGTTCATGTTATTAAGTATCTGTTACTCACATTATTGTTCTATGGTTTACATCACTCTGATTTACTTGTTACTAGTAAATTAAAGAGCTACCAGATCTTCAGTGTTGGGACAGTAAAAGGTGTTTGCATTGTTAGGTGCTTGCTCGTGTAGCCAACTTCAGTTTTATTGATAGATGCTGTGAATATATGAATTTATCTCCTTGATTTCAATGAACAAGTAATTTATTAGATTAGGAATACACAAGTCTGAGTATCTGGATGCTAAAGTTAGGATTGGAAAAGAAAGCTTTCCTCTTTAGGAAGCAAACCTCTAAGAGGATGAGTGGGATGTTCTCACTAGTCCTCCCTCCTGTTTCCTGGTAGTCCTCTCCAGGAGACAGTTGGAAATGCATTTAATTGATGTGCTCTTTTTCAATATAGGCAACGTGGGTATTTTGTAGGTTGCTCATAAAATCCAAGCATAGCCAAAGAAAACTCTCACTAGTTCTGACAAGTTGATACTCACTCTCTCCAACTTGTTAAAAAGCAACTTATTCACAAACCTAGTTCTGATCTCTGCCTGACTCAGAGACTTTACAGGTTTGGATGCAAAACACAGCAGAGAGAAACTCAGCAAGCCATAGCCAGCACAACAGAGCTGCAGTCCTGTCTGCAATGTAAACACTTTGATTCCACTAAACAGGATATGACCTAAGCAGAAATAGGAGCAATATACAGGATCTAAGCAGCCCAGTCTGATTGGCCCACTTGCCTAATTCAGCATTCAGTGAATTTTTAAGGCAGGAATATGCACTGGAATTTAACTGCAGTGTTTTATTGTTGTGATTAGTAAATGATTTGTCTTATTTGGTTCCTGTGCATTAGGTGCTCTTTGAGGACTTCCAGGTTTTTTAATAGCAAAATAGGAAGATGATTAGTTGAAGTTTTTATACAATTTATCAGATTATAAAGTATTCTTTGTTATAAAAACATTAATATTCTGTTTATTGAATTAATGGCAAAATCATTCCAAAGTTAAATATATACCTTTTCTCTTGTTTTTTAGGTGAACAGCTATATACCAGGAATTGGCTATCAGATTTTTGGAAATGTCATATCTTTAATCTTGGGTTTAATGCCCTTTGTCTTTAGACTTTCCCAAGCTAAAGATTTAGAACAACTAGCTGCACATTCTGCCACTGAGCTTTGCATGACTGCATTTGGATCAGATGGAGATGTCCTGGTTCTCTCAATGGTTATCATAAGCTTTGTGGTCCGGGTGTCTCTAGTGTGGATTTTCTTTTTTCTGCTCTGTGTAGCAGAGAGAACATACAAACAGGTATGGACAGCACACCAAGAGACTTCATCTAAAGCTAACCAAGGTTTAATGTTTGTGTTTTTTGACTTTGTGGCTATTTTAAACTTGTTTTCTTCAGCATGCTCTGAGTCATAGATCAGTGATGACAAACATTTCAGTGGGCTTGCAGTTTAGGAGATGACTCTTCCAGTGGACTGAAGTTTCGGAAGCTAAAAGGTTGTTTTTGTTGGTGGTTTTTTTTCTGCCTTGAGACAATTTCTGGGGGCAAACTGGCTCAATGCATTAAGCCAGTGCTTAGTCATGTCCCAGTTTGTTTCAGGTTTCCACAAGGAGAAGCAGTTTCTGGAAAAGAGCTCTATAAATTTCCAGCATATTTCGTTCAAAACCTTCAATTTAATTCACAGAATCATAGAGTGGTTTGGGTTGGAAGGGATCTTAAAGATCATCCAGTTCCAACCCCCCTGCCATGGGCAGGGACACCTTCCATTAGATCAGGTTGCTCAGAGCCCTATCCAACCTGGCCTTGAACACGTCCAGGGATGGGACATTCAAAACAGTTCTGTCCATCCCTGGCCAAGGCCCTGCCTGCTTTGTTGTTAGATCAGTTCTGTAGCTGGAGATGGTGAGAGCTGCTCTCTGAAGTTCTAAACCATTGCTTGGTATTGCAATTGAAACTTCAGAAAGTAACCTTACTAGCTGCAGCATATAAATACTTACTGTCTGCAAAAGAAATTTTTTTATTCTTTCTGTTCTCAAATTATAGTCAAAATATGTGATGTAATACAGTAGAATAGAATTAACCTGCTTCTAATAGTGATTTCTATTGAAAGGCACTTTGGTGGTATAGATGCTCTCTAATGCAAATAATTGGCAGGTGGTTTTTTTTCCCTCCAAATTTTAAGAGCATGCCAGATCTGTCGTCTAAAATTTAAAGAAAAGAACTCAAAGTGTAGCTAATTTTTGTTAATCATTACAATGTAGAGACTTTTAAAATGTTTTTGTGTATTTCCTCTCTTTAATAATATGCTGCACTTACTTCTGGTTTATATTAGCATATTTTAATTTGCACTGGTTATGTTGACATATTTAGTGAAGCCTTTTCACTTATTTTTTAGTACCTCTGAAAATCATTTAACAGTTAAGGTAGTTTTTTTTTTCTGTGCAGAGGCTACTTTTTGCCAAACTTTTTGGTCATCTAACATCTGCCAGAAGGGCAAGAAAATCGGAGGTACCTCACTTCCGCTTGAAGAAAGTGCAGAATATAAAAATGTGGCTTTCTCTCAGGTCCTATCTAAAGGTAAAACAATGAATATTTTTGCTTTAATAAGATTTTAACACATTTAAATCATTTTAAACATCTTAAAATAGTGTATATTTATGTTCTAACATAAAATATCTCCTCTGCTGCTGATGGAAGGTTGGTGTTGTAGGCTGAATGTTTCCTCCTGTACACTTAGTATGGGTGCATTTGGCCCATATATGTTTCACTTTCATGACACTGAGCCAGCAGTGCCTGCAGGCAGACAGATTCTGTGAAATTTAACGTGTGGTTTTCACCTTGGATTAAAACCTGAGTGTGGTCAGAATTGGAGTCTTGTCTTAGTAATACCAGCTGAAAAGTTGTGTGAATATGCTGGGTAAAAAGTGACCACTTGTAGTCTAATACTGACAATATCTTATTTTTAGAGTCTCATCAGTTGGTGTCATTAACACAAGGAATTTATAAAGCAAAACAGTTCTTGTGTATTTGTGCTGTGAGTGTATGGGTGCCAGGTGAAGCTAGAAATTATGTCTAAGTATTATCTGTAAGACATTCTGATCCCTGAAATCTCCTATCACTAGTTTTAACAAGCAGAAGAAGATCTGTGAAAACTTTAAGGAATTACGGTGTGGAGAGCATGGAAAGTAGGAAGTATAAGCAAACAAAATTTAGTGTGGTGCTAGTGGGGTGAAAGGGGGATAACATCACGCCTTTTATAGAATGCAGTTTGGGTGTATTAAATTTCTGCATATGGTTGCCCTGTTGTGGAATGTCTTCCCTTCTTTCCTTGTAACCACACTTGTATGTTCCACTTTTTCCTGTGCCGCTGGGAACATGTGTGTAATAATGTGGCTAACAAAAAAGTGGTCAGAGGCAGGTGTGTAGGGAACTGACTCAGCTGAGAAATAACCAGTGAGGAGCAGTGTGATTGTAACCAGTTATGCTGAATGCCAGTGCTGACTGGCTGGGGTTTCACTCACGTGTGCATATCCTGTATTTTCAGCGTCGAGGTCCTCAGCGCTCAGTGGATGTCATCGTTTCATCTGCCTTCCTACTGACCATCTCTGTTGTGTTTATCTGTTGTGCACAGGTGAGGAAACGTTACTTGTAGAGGAACAGCCATGGCTTAACAAGTTTTTTAAACAGTTTTGAGTGCTTTTTTGCGTGGTGATTTCTGTAAGTTAAAAGACACCAGTGGAAAAACCAGTAACAGCTGTTGAAGCTTTTTGGAACTGAGCTCCATTTTGTATTGTCATTTCGTCTACTTTAGGATATTTTTCTGTAATAGCAAAAGCAAATTTTGTTGCCACAAATTAAAGCAATCACCAATGGTGTGAAGTCTAATGAGGATAAGTCGTGGACACCTGGGACAATGTGATTCCTGGGGAGAGGTGTCCTGTGAAGGACCAGGAATTGGCTCTGTCAATGATTTTGTATCCTTGCCAACTCAGGATATTCTCTGATACCACTGTGATATTTGAAATCTGTGTCCTCCTTTATTTTTCATTGTGGTTTTTGGAACACTTTTTTTTTTTCCTTCATACATCAAAATTCCTTCATTTCCTTCATTCATCAAAACATACTTCTCCAGAGACAGTTGCTACTGACCTTGGTTAATGCTCTTTGTGAGAAGCAGCCTTGTTGGCTATATTTGCCTGCCCTCTAGTGGAAAGTCCTTTAGTAAGCAAATCTATGTGTAAAGATTTCTGTTGCTTAAAATTTATCATTGAGCTTCTGTTTCAAAATAGAGGTGATCTTCTGGATGGCTTCTTTTCGTGCTTTCTTTCCAGTTTCTAATTAACTCTATTGTATTTGCCTGCTAGCTAATTATAACTATTTTTTAGGAATGTAATTTATGTAAAATTTAGTACACATGAGGGTGTATTTTTTATCCCATGTAGTGCCTTTGCAAGTTTGAACAGGAGTTTAAAATTTCCTTAGTGTATTTTTTTATCTTTTTGCAGACCTCATATCTCTGATACAATGTTGATTTTAAATTATGAGTCAAATTTTATAGGCCTAAAAACCTTCCATATATTTATTACTAGGATATGTTTCTTGAAGTTGTGGGGACACTTAACTATTTTATTGTATCATAATGTAATTAGTATTTCAAATTAAATTTTGATTTTTTTTCTTTTTTTTCAGCTACTTCACATGCATGAGATTTTCCTTGATTGTCACTACAACTGGGAACTCGTAATTTGGTGCATTTCTCTAACTCTTTTTCTCTTAAGATTTGTTACTCTTGGATCTGAAACAAGTAAAAAGTACAGCAATACCTCAATATTACTTACTGAGCAGGTGAGAATTTGTATATACCTGTGTTTTTATATCTATACAACAGATTCATCTGGTAGGTCTCTGGCTTTGTATATTTATTAAAATAGTTTGGATTAGGGAGTTAATTCTGAGGAATGAAGCAACTGAACTTTGGTTCAGTTTCTGAGATAAATGTTTGACTCTATCCCAACCTCTGTTTAAGTGAGTGGGCTTAGAGGTGCCACCTCCTTTGATATAATTTAACATCTAACAGAACACCAACTTAAAAAATAGTTTTTAAATACAAAAAAAACCCCTTGAAATCTCAGTGTTGGGAGGGTGAGTAAAGGATTTGAAAATAAATTTAACCCTCTATGAAGTGAATTGCTGTTTCCAGTCCAATAGCTAGGGACTGCTAGGTTGCATGGATTACATGTAACTTTTTCTAGACTCCTTGGAAATCTTTTTTTTTTTTTTCAGTCATTTTTCAAGCTTGGCTTTGGGTCTATGTGTCTTTCTTCTCAGGAATGTTCTGGTTGGTGTTTGTACTTCAAACTTCCCTTTCTGCTCTGCCTGGCACTTATTTCCAAGCTAAACATGTTCAATTATGTTAGAAAGAAATCTCTTTCTTCTGAAGTTTCACACAGGTACAAAACAACCCTTTCAGGGTGAGGTAAATAACACAGTTCCAGAAACCTTCACAGGTTTTCTACAGAAAATGTGTTAAAGTAGGAGAATAAAATCTTCCACACTGTGTGTCCTAAAGTCAGGATTTGAGGCCTGTGATAGATGATATAAATGACTACTTCTGCCTTTACTAAAAACAAGGTTGGACACTGAGAAGGCTGACTGCCCCTTTGCCTTGTCCTGAATGAGATATTATGCCCCAGTCTGAAACCTGTCAGAGTTCCTGAGCCTGGAGAGTTTTCCATTGTTCTCTTGATCCTCAAATAGCTGAAGGACCCAGTGAAGTTTGTCTGCTATTTCTGGAATGAAAATGGAGGGAAGTGTTCGGGATAAGGATTGGAAAAAAAATGCAGAGAGCAAGGGCAGAGAGATTGTCAAGCCTTTATTTTGCTTTCATAGGTTTTTATACTATGCTGTTCCTGGGAGTCAATGTTTGAACATTTTAATCTAACATGTATAGTGAAAGAAGCACTTTCTATATGTCCTCAGAACTTAAAGAAGTGTTATGTCACCAGACACTTATCTTTGCATTGAATGCAGCTTATCCTGTTACAGGTCTTTTTCCTCAAAAATGCCAGCGAGCTTTATGAAATGAAAACCAAAATAGAATTCACAATTGTTCCTCAGAAAATTAAGAGGATACATTCTACCCTGGGTAGGAGTCATATTAGAGTGGTTTTATTTGCAAGAGCTGAGTACCACAGCATATTTACAGTGTTCTTGAGACATACTCATGAGAGTCTCACATTTTGGCTTTTCAAGAAAGGTCAAGCCCAAAAAACTGATGGACACTCACTTTATGTAAAAAAGCACATCTGATCCAGTGTCCTGGAAAATGGCACACTACAGTTATTAGGCATACTGGGAAGGGAACAAAGCTGAAAACAAACAGGAAAGCACAACAGCAATAACAAAAAAAGAAAAATGAATCTCAACTCCCAGATACAATTTAAGTGCTCCACAGAGAAGATGAAATTGAAAATTCTACTTCTGCCAGCAAAGTTCCAGGCACTTCTTTGTGCTTTATATTCAGCCTATGAATCTCATGATTAGGAGTCATGATGGGAAAGTAAAAGGGATTTTTTTGATTTTATGCTGTTTGGTTGTGATTTTTCAGGTCCTTCTGGAAGTGTTTTTAATTGGTCTTGTAAATTTGTGAGCAAAATAGAATGGATGGTCTGACCATAGTTGTCATTTTGCCAGTTTTGAATCTCAAAATAGGTGTGGTAGATGGCTGTGCATACACACTTCTCCTGATTGCCAAGTTTGTTATTGAAATTAAGGAAATAATAATTAATCATCTCTTAAAAGAGATTTGAGTCTTCCTAGGGTTTTCAGAGTTGCTAATTAGAGCCTTTTTGTTTTGTTTTGTTTAATACTGCTTATAAATCTTGCATTGTTGAAATCAATAGTTTTATGTTTAAAGATTGGAATCTGTTTGGCTCTGAAAGCATAATTTTAATTTAAAATGCAGTGGTGATAGTTCTGGAGCTTAATATGCCTTGGAATACATGAGGCATAGATTTTGATTTTTGACCTGTGCAAGAAACTTACAGTAATCTTTTTAGGGAGATCTGATAATCTGTTACTTGGTGTAGATGTCTATGGCCCTTATTTCAATAACCACCACACCACGAGGTGGTTAAATATATCATAGCATCATATAGCATCACTTCCTTTCTGTAGTCAGGGAAGTGTCACCTGAAGGGCTACTTCAGCATGCTGCTAAATTGCTCATTTTTTATTTTGAAGGTTGTCATCCTAAAATAAAAAGCTTGTGGCTTTTCAAGACATTTTTTTTTCCTTTGATTTGCTTTGGTTATGCAATAGAAAAGAAAAAAATAGCCTTTGTCTGATCTAGGATATCAAAGATAGGTTGTCTGAGAATGAAAGCTGATGTTTCAAAATTGCTGAAAGGCCAAAAGAGAGCTAATTTGAACTCTTAAGTTTCTCAGAAATAATGACCTAAAAAAGTCTGCATCACAGAAGTATTGAAATGTTCAATATGCTGCTCTCCTACAGCAATGAAGACTTTAATAATTTTTCAAATATTTCAAGGCACTGGAAAGATTGATTTTCTGCACTCAAGGTACTCATGAAGTACTAAATTACACTAGAATCTTTTAAAAGAAATTACACTTTAGCAGAGATACGGTTTAGCATTTCATTCTGCTCAATAACTTTTGAGGATGTTAAGTCTTGTTAGGTCTGCCCACTGGTATAAAAACCTTCTGGAGATGAATTGTCAAACCTCAGGCAACCCTTGAATGAGGAAAAGAAATTATGTAAACCCTACCTATGTTGGTGGGTTTTCGTGCCTAATTTGTAGATCAGACTAAACTTCAAAGTTGATGCTATAATAATGTCAAATGTAATTTGTTATATCATAAAGCATTGTATTTTCCTATGGTGCTGAGCCAGTACTTGTTCCTGAATATTAAAAAGGAAACAAAAAGTTTGCTTGCTTGCAGAAATGTCATTGCAGTTTTCTCATATGGTTGCTGAGTAATCACATTGTTGAAATATTAAATGGTTCCAAATTAATTCATTTAAATTCTGAGTAGGTGGTGATACTTGTGTTTTTGTTTTAAATCAGATAAACTTGTACTTGAAAATGGAGAAAAAGCCTAATAAGAAGGAGGAACTGACACTAGTGAACAACGTTTTAAAGCTTGCTACTAAGTTATTGAAGGTAAGAATTAAAATGGTATTCCCATATTACAAAAAAGAACTAGAATAGATTGGTTTAAGAGTCACTTGTGTTACTTCTGCAGGCAGTAGGGTGTGCTTTGGTTTAAATTTGCCCCATACCTCTTTCACAGGGATGCTGCTTATTCATACACTGCAGTCGGTTTTGTTGCTGTCATTGTGGATTGCAAATTATTATTACATGCAGTAAGTTTTATTCTTTAGCTGTATATTAGCAGTGTGAGAGAAGATACTTCAGGGTGGTCAGCATGATGAATGCTTGAGCAATAAATGATGCAATTTTGTCTGTTTTGAGTGTCAGTACAGAGGTGATTTAAGACCTTGTGGCCTCATTCTACCACACACTAAATTTGGGTCCCTTAACTTGTTGATTCCCATGTGCCAGGGAGCAGCCCTTAAAGTGAAGGTAAAACTGTTTACTTTAGCCAGCCAGGAGCTGAGATCAGAATATTTCTTCTAGTTAGATGAGTAATTCCTCCCACCAGCACACCTCGAGCAAGGTGTGTGTTGGTCCCCCCCTTCTAAAAAGGTACACAGCACTTTCCATGAGAGGACTGCTGGAGTCAGCAAGGACTCAGAGCTGACAGAGCAGCTGCTTGAGAGCTGTGCTGCAGCAATAAGGACAGCCTGACTAAATCAGTGACTATCTCCTGGTGTAAGAATAAGGGACTACAAGGCTTTTAGCACCTGGCTGTGAAGTAAACAAAAGGAAGTATTCTCAGTGCATCAGGTGGTCAAAGGACACTGTGGATACAGAAAGGTTTTCTGGATTCAGAGAGAGACTGGACAAGAACAGACAAAGCCCAACAGATTCAGGGTGTCATCTCATGAGCTGAAGTGTTTGCATGCTATGGGAATGTGGGTAGGTTGAATGCTGATCAACTCTTGGTCTAAATTACTTCTATTTTTTTCATGCTCTTCTTGGTGTTTCAAAGAAAGTTTTGATGAAACATGTTTTCCTCTTGCCAAAAGTGTATCAACTCACAGCCTTTTCCAATTAAGAACTTGACTTTTGTGGCACAAATCCCAGACCCAGGCCATCATTTAGTTACTGTGAGAACATACCAAAAAGTGAGATTTCCAAGCCACCTACTATGAACTTTAAATAAATTCTTGGTAGCTGGTGATCAGCTCAATTACATACTTCATGCCCAGTAGTTAAATGAACTCAGGGTTTTTTTTAATTCGATTTTATAAAGACTAGATTCTGTTGAATATTCTTACTGTTTTCTTACTCACAAAATGGTAAGATGAATCCAAAATCTGAAAACTTTTTCCTTGCAGAATTTCTCTGGTATCCTTCTCAGGATCATGTCTTTTGTATCTTTTGTATTTGCAGCAGAGCTCTATACGACATTACATCTAAATGAAAAGGTTGTTCATTCTTATTTCACCTTTCTGAAAGAAGAATCATAGCTTTGAAATTCTTCATTTTTAAGAAAGGGTTTTCAAGGCCCAGGATGTAATGCAGGAAAGAGATGAAGATGAATTTAAAGCTAGAAAATATCAATGACTAAAGCTGTGATAGTTGGTAGACTTTATATAATCCACTCTTGTATTTTAAAACTCCTTTTTCCTTCCTTTATTTGACATATTTCTGGGCCAGAAAAGTTTGGGTGCCTGTATTCACATACCAATAATTGAAAATCAGTGAAACAGCTTCTTCGTTCAAGTTTTGTTGCAGATTAATTTGGGCTAATATTTTGTTCCTTCCAAAAAAAAAAACAAACCTGGCAATCTAATGATTATTATGATGTTTTTTCCTTTATCATCCTTTTCTGGCTATATCAATCAGTTGTTAGTTTCGAAATTAATGGAAAAGGAAGGAAATGGCAATAGGAAAGTAATTTTTGTTAATTTTCATAGTCATGATGTAGTCTTCTGTCATTATGAAAAATCTTTTTTTTTTCTTTTTGTGGTTCTGCTGCCTGTTAGTTCTTTTAACATTCAAGATGATTTCTGGAAAATGTAAGGAATTTGAAGATGGTGGCACCTACCTCTTTGGCTTCATGAGCAGTTTGGTAGATACTGTACACAAGTAGCCCCCAGTTTTTTTAAGATTTATTTAGACAACAGCAGCCAATGGTCAGTTACTGTGATGGATATTTTACTGCACATTGTGTTTGATATGCAGAATAATGGGAGAATGTTTTACTCCACTGGGGCTTGAAGACTTCTAAAGTATCTGATACTGCTCAATATGTATGTGAACAAAACCCCTTTTGTGTCATTTTTGGTTTTCAATGATGCTGTTGTTTTGCCTTATTAGGAACTGGACAGTCCTTTTAGGTTATATGGGCTTACAATGAATCCACTGCTTTATAACATCACCCAAGTTGTCATCCTGTCAGCTGTTTCTGGTGTCATCAGTGACTTGCTTGGATTTAATCTAAAGGTAAATACTTGAGAAGCATCCTTTTTTTCATAGTATTGTTATAGATGGAACATATATTGAAACATAGTTAATTCTTAACCAGGCTAACTAGGAGATTTAGTGTTTGAAAACTGTTACTAAATTATTAAATTAAATCTATATCAGAAGAAAAAAGGTGTATTTGTCAGAGCAGCTCTTTAAACTATTTTTTTTTTCATTTTGTGGCTTTGTAACTTCATTTAGGGAACTTAATTACAAGAATTCTTAGACATACAGAGACACTTGAACTCGTAAATAAAAGACCTCCCTTAACTTTTCCTCATATCCCAGATTTGATTTCTCTCTCGAACTCCTCACTGTTGACTCTATAACTCTTTCAGGGAGTCAGAGCAAACTATTCTTGTGTTGCACTGCAGTGAAGTATTGCAGTAGGAATGGTATTGCTGTGACCAGTCCTGCAGCGTTGGTTTGTCACTGCTGAAGGACTGTCCCCTCAGGTCCTTCTCTCTGGCCCACCCTGAACTGCAAACTCTGGAAACTATTTCAAGATTCAGGTTATGAGGCATAAGCTTGTAGTTGTCACAAAGCCCTTTATTGGCCATTAAGTTTGCTTACATCTACTATCTTTTTGTTGTTAGAAATAAGTGGATGTAAAATCTATTTTATTATCTATCATTAGAATATGTAGCAAATGCAGTAAGAAAAAATGTGGTTGTGTTGTAGTTCTGGTAAATTGAAATAATTTGAGAAATAAGTTGATGTACTGCTTGAATTTTTTCAGCTCTGGAAAATCAAGTCTTGACGGTTTAGAAAGAAGATGAAATAACACAGTGTTACAGAAAGGCTCATTGATGGACAAAACTGCCTCACAGCAGCCACTGAATCTGTATTTCAGAAGCTACAACCTCTTCAAGGAAGTAATTTGGAAAACCGAAGTGTTTACACCTGTCTTGTGCAATCTTTGTATTTATTTCATCTTCTCACTGGTTTATGTTTGTTTTAGTTGACATTTATGTTTTATTTTTCAAATTATTTGCTTAGTTTTGGAAAGGGTCCGATTTAGGAAAGGTCAAAAACTGTGTGTCTGAGAGTTTGAAATCCTGAAATTCCATTACACTAAATTGCTCTGTTGTTAAAGCTAAGCCAATGCTGGACATTTTTAGTTACCAGTAACACTATATGGAAGTCATTTGATTTTTTGATAGTGTGGTAAAATTGCTTAGAATATTTCATTTGCACCAGTCATTTATGAGGTCAATGTCAATAGATGCTTGGTTGCAATAGAAAACTGAGATATACTCAAAAAATAAAGTACTGACAATACAGTATGACAGGTAGCAAAAATGTTTTATATTGCTATTAGAAACAAATGGGAATTTCTAATATTTTGAGTAATTCCAGGATCTAAACTCATATAGGCTGCAGTTTAAATATCCTGGGATATTAAAAAGGTGTTATATAAGAAGTCAACAAGTGTTCTTTGATAACACACTTATTAGAGCAATAATTGTAAATGGTTACCATGCTGTATGATATTTTGATAAAAACTAAATATTGTATTTATTTGAAATACTGGGCTGTTCTGCACAGCTCTGACTGTGCATGTGCACTTTTTATTGTTACTTTTAATGAGAAACTTTATACATATAAATGTATATTAATTGGGATATATTATGGTGAACTATGGAGCAGTATGTATTATATGTTGAAGTTGAATATTTAAACAAGCAGATTATTTACTGGTGAAAGGAATGTTTTGAATGAGCAAAAGATAGATAGATAGATGCTCTCCTCTTGTACACTATAGTATATGCCATTCATACCACATTGAAGTTTAAGAACAATTAAAGAACAAGTTGCTCTGGTGAGCAGCAGAGCTACAAAGCCTGGTATTTGGCAGGTTTGTGTCTTGAAATAACTCCCATTCCTCCCCAGCAGGTGTCATTCCCATGTGCTTTCTGCTGCAGTTTCCAACACCTCTCCTCTGCCTCCCACAGGGACCAGTCATATTGACTCGTGGTTCTTCAATGTGACAGAAATAATCTGTCCATCCCTGTGGAATTAAGTAACTTGTAACAAACTTTCCTTCTACAAATTATTTGGGGAGGATGAATACCACCAGGCAAAGTATTCTTATATTTTATGTTTCTAAAATACTGGCTACATACTGAAAAATGGCCAGTAATTGTTGACAAGAGTCTGGACATTGCCCTATGTTTGCTAATCTTCAGAATCTTGAAAGATTGGAAGTATGTGTCTTAAACTTATGTGGTATAAAAATATTTTTATATATAAAGCAACACAAACAAGCATTTTGTATTTTATTTGCCTCTGTACTAATGTTTAATAATGACCAAAGTGCATTCTGGTTTTGGAAGAATGTATTACTGGAGCTTTAAGAACATACTATATTTAGTTTCTCATGTGAAAACTTCAGCTGCCTCTGATCTGTTTCTCCTTTCTCTGTTGTTTGACGTTGGGATTGTTTTTAAAAATTAAGTACATTTTATACACGTTTTTTCCAAATTATGGTACAGACCTATACAGAACTTAATTTTGCACAAAATATATTTAAAATAAATAAAAAAAAAGAACAGCAGGAGTTGTATGGGTGATAAAAGATAAGGCTGTTGGTTTTTACAGCCTGTCCTTATTATAAAACCATTCTTTACTCTAGAGTGGAATTATTTTTTAGAAATGTGAAATAGTGACTATATGGCTTTCATTACTTTAAAAAAAAAAAAGGTGAGAGAAAACACTGCAGTTTGGGTTGAAGGTGAAATTAGTTGAACCATGTATACCTCAGCAACTCGCACTGTGTGGTTTGTTGCACTAACAAACTGCGGCTTGGGAAAGTAAAACATATATGAAATGAAATTAAAAATAATAAAAACCTTTATTTGCTACCCTTAGGTATATTCATTATGTTAAAAAAGAGAGAGGTTTATTCTCCATCCCTCAATGTGGAAAGTCCAGTATAAGAATAGAGGCAAGTAGAAATATGGCAGATCTTGCGTGTTAACTGTTATTTTTTGCCACGTGTTTTGTAACTGAAAGTGTGATCAGGCTTGGAATAAAGCTTTCTATGGTTGATGGTAAAAAAGAAAAAGAAATGCAGTGAGCTATATCTTTTAGCAATGTCCAGCATATTTGTGTGTCTGCCTGTTCTGATTTAAATCCATATAGTCTATTTAGAGTAAAGCACTTTTGGGAAAGAAACCTGCACATGGAATGCAAATGATATAGAATATCTTGTAGAACAACCCAAGTTAAAGTACATGTGAAATGCAGAAAGATACTTTAATATTTAGATTAGTTCTCCATGTTATCTTCTAGGAGTGGGACATTTAAAACCATTTGGGTGGCTATCAAATTTAGCAACTTCAAAAAACTTTTCTGGATTACAGGTTAATTTCACTCCAGGTAACGTTTAATGATATTACTGATTCATATTTCAAAGATCCATCTTTGGCACTCAGCAGCAGACAGCAGAGAGAGTTATCTCTTTTACAGATGGTGGTAGTGGGCTGCTGCCGTTGTCTGTACTGGATACTTCAAACCTTGAGGCATCCAATTTGTCTGTTGGGGGGAAAGGAGGAAAAAGGTTGTTGGAATTGATCTGCCAACTGCTGCCTCCTTAGGTAGACTTTTGTTATGAGTTTCTCAGTAGTGAATTTTACTCAGTAGGAATGTAATAGAAAACTCTGAAGGAGGAATGCATGATTCTTTGTTCTCAGTCCATAAAGCAATTATGTTTTTATTGTATGACTGCACCAAGTATTGGTGCAGGAGCTGGGGAAACAAATCTTTTAGTAAGAAATAGCAGCTGACAAACTCATCTTTTCCAATGGAGAAAGCAGTCATCTTTTCCAATGTAATTCTTGCAAGACAGCAGAGGAAGTCATCTTGAGAAGGTGCCCATGTTGTTTGTTTTGTTAAAAAACTCCCACAACAGTCATTACACAGTTCACCACTTTACTGTGGCTTTCCTCATGAATACTGCCTTTGTACCTTGTCAGTCTTAGGAAAAGTAGTGAGTCTCAGCTGGGTTGTTTTGATCCTGCTTTGCTGACACTTCCTTTTCCTGAAAATCACCCCAGTCATTGGTGATGGACAGAGCCTGCATTATGTCCTTTGAAGTCCCTGTATGGGGGTGTTCAGACAGAAGGTGATGTTGGCAATTCTGCTGGGCCTCAGGGAGTGTCTGACCACAAAACACCAGGAGATTCCTGCATTGCCAGTGTTCCTGACTGGGCTGATAGAGGTGTTTGTGGTAATATCTGTCAGTTCTCATTTTATCTGCTCCTTTTGCCTATTGCCTTCCTGACTGAGCAAACACACCCTACTGGTGACAGTAACCAAACAGCTGTCTTGGGAAGGGGGAAGAGACCAAGGCTGCCATGGACAGATTGTGAGAGGGATAACTCAAGAAAGAAAGAGAGTGTGATAGCTCTGATACTTGGAACTGATGATCCACTTCTGGTGACAGTCCTACTGTCAGAGTTGGATATCTGCATTATGAAATAACCCCTGAGCCCAGCATTGCCTGGGGCTTGGTGGAGATAAGATTTCCTCCTTACTGTCTCAAGCAGTCAATCACTGCTGGAGTCTGGCATGTCATGTACATACTGTAGACACACAGAGGCAGCCTTGAGAAGGGCCTTCAATGTGAAGCCTTTTCAATAGGAAAGGGATGCCAAGATCTTTCCCATAATGTGCTGCTACTTCCCCTGATAAGGACTGGGGCAGGACAGGACTGTAATGGATAGGTTAATGACAATAACAGAAATCAGAGGAGGCTGCAGCTGTTAGTCTTGTCCCTTGTTACTTGGTCTTGCTGTGGATGGTCAGATTGCAGGCTGAAGGCTTTGTTAACCTGTGGCTGTAGATCACTGCAGCTTGCCCAAGTCATCTTGGGCAGGCTAAAGCATGTGGGGAGGTTGGTTCTAAATGTAGAGAATCCCCATGTCCTGCATCTCAGAGCTGATCAGCTGCTGCCACCAGGTGTTTGTTCTCTTTGGTCATTTTGATCCTCAAATGCTACACCCCGTGCAGTTTAATTTGCATGGGCAACTGCAGTATTCTGGAGGATGCTGTGGAGTAGTGCTCAATGTGAGATGTTTGGCACAGGGGAGATTCATGTGAAGGAGAATTTGCCAGCCTGCAGTACCAGGAGCTGGATCTGCTTCTCCAGCCCAGGAGCAGTGCCTTGCAGCGGGCTCTGCTTGGGGCTGGTGTTGGAGCACACAGCTACTGCCACAGCAGCTGGGGCTCTCGGGCAGCTGGGCAGCACTCCAGCTGCTGTTATGTCACGTTTAAGGCAGGTTGGGCTTGCTGGCAGAGATCTCAGCAGATCTCATTTTAGTGCTGTCATGCCAAAGACACACTGGAGTTCTATCTACAAGCAGGTATGTAAGACCTTGGATTTTAATTGGTTGTTAATGTAGAAGCTCAGGTCAAATTTTAAGTCCCGTCTTGGTTTCATCATGGAAAGTTTGCAGTGTGGCTCTAGGAATAGATGGGAATGGGGAAAGAAACCCATCTGGTTGGTGCCATCTGGATTGTCTGTCAGGCTGCTGTCTGAGAGCTTCCCACAGGTACCTTTGGTGCATGTAGGTCCTTATGGAATGTCTGAATTATGCAAGTGTAAAATATCTGTAGAGCATTATTTCAGATTAGTTAGTTTAGATTAAGTGCTGGAGAGTCAGTAGGTACTTCAATATGTTACAAATAACTCTACTAAAGTGTTATTAAGTAAGATAAATTTTTTTTTAAGTTTATATTTTTTACCTATTTCTTTCCACTCTTTAATCATTTTACGCTTGAGTGGACACTTTGCCATTCTTAAACAAACTTTCAGAAATCTGAAGTTGCTGCAGATTCTGTTTTGTGATAAGTAGTCAATTCTCTGGGCTGTAAGCAATGCTGTGTCTCCTGCTGTCAGTAAAGGAACTCTGGAGTGAGAAATCAAGAGAGATTTCCTTTCTGGCTCTTCAGAGATGAAGCTACAACACTCGGTATGGACACAGGCACCTCTGATAAAATAAACAGCACTGATGGCTGGTCAGATTCAATTTTTCCAACACAAGCTTGTATAACTTCATGATCCAGAGTAGGAAATAAGGTCATGCTGCAGAAAGATTTGTCCATTTTATTTCTTTTTTTCCCCATCTTTGATTAATCATGTCAAGGAAAGGAAAGCACACACACTTTAGGGACAAGCTCCCAAAAATACTCCATTTCTTACTAATTTAAATTATTACTTTAGTCTTTTGTTTAAGAATGACAATACTTGATGTTTAGGCACACTTGCATTCGTAAACACCATCTGACTTTTCACTTCTAGCCCTCATAAACAGTTCCTGCTTCTTGAGCATGGCCTTATTGGTAATGAAATTTGTCAGGAGTTAGCTGGCTGCCTTCTGCCCATATCACAATCCAAGCCCGAGTCTCTGGGTATGTGATTATAAATCAAATACAAGCTTTTGCTCTGTCTCATGCATGTAAATAAATGGGAAGTGAATTACCTGGCTAATTGAAAATTGCAGTTAAACAAATGGAACCTAAGTGGAAGTTGGCACTAAACCAGTGAGTTTTGGTGAAATAGTTGTTTGGAGCACTCCATTGTTTCATTAAACCATCTCTGCAATAGTGCTGGTTGGGGTCAAAAACAACCAGCCTAGGGATAAAGGTTTGACTTCAATGAAGAGTCACTCTCCTACAGCTCTGCGTGCTCTGCTGACTGTACCCAGGGCTGTGATCTACTTTGTGTAGGGTTCTTTGTCCTGAGATTCTGAGGGTAAATTTTCATCTAAATTTTAGATGCCAGATTGACCCAGGGCTTCCTTGACAGTCATTAAAAAGTCACATTTACCTTTAAAGGGGAATTCATTCAGCTGATGTTTGACTCTCATTTTAGTGGTCCTCTGGGATATTTCTCTCTTGAGTGTAAAAGGGTAATTTAGAATCAGATGCAAAACTTCAAGCCACTTAAATTAGGGCAGATAATCCCACTTTACTGTTTCATTCAGCAGTGAAACATTAACAGTGTTTGCATCTGCCTGATTAGCTCGGCTGCCACTGGAAGGGAAGCCATTTGTTTTCTTCTTTTCTTTTAAAGTTTCATTAGTTCTCTCTTAGAAAAGATTCCCAAACTTGAATTCCACAGTCTTGCCCCAGCGCTCGGATCTCTCCCTGTGCTGTGGTACGGCAGCTGGTGAGCTGCCCACATCTGTACA
Organism: Pycnonotus jocosus; assembly: GCA_013400435.1. Classification (NCBI taxonomy): domain Eukaryota; kingdom Metazoa; phylum Chordata; class Aves; order Passeriformes; family Pycnonotidae; genus Pycnonotus; species Pycnonotus jocosus. The sequence continues at coordinate 238,643 of VWYP01022861.1, read as the reverse complement.
GCTGCAGCTCTGCAGGCAGCACCGTGCAGGCACAGCCTGTACCGGGGTGACACGCAGGTGTACCTGAGAGATCTGTGCCTTTATTACTAAAATGAGTAACTTGAAGGATGGGTGAGATCAGCTCTGACCTTGACCTCACACATGAGGAAATGCTGTTCCTGTTTTGGCAGAGTTGCAGGGGTCATGGCTTCATTCTTTGCCTGTTACATTGGAAACCCTCTATGGCAACGCTGCTGCCAGGTGTAAAGGTGTGGTGCCATTGAGGTGTAAAGCCCATCCAGAAGCAGAGAGCCCTCCCTGCTTGCCGAAGATCTCTGTGCAGAGCAGTCCCTGTGATGTGTGCCCTCCCAGCAGCTGGAATCAAGGGTGCTCTCTGCTCAAAGGGAGTAGGGCTGACAGAGACAAGGCTTTGCCATATGTCTCCTCTGTTATCTTCAGGCTGTAGATTTGCAGCTGAGTCAAAGATACTCCTCAAAGGCCTTTGCTGGCTGGCCTGAAAGTTTGCAAGGTGGATAAAAATAGTGCAAAAAATCTCTGGCTTGCGGAGAGGGAACCACTGTTATTTTACCCCTGTCCTTCAGCAAAGTGTTCTGGTTCCAGTCTTTTGTAAAGCCATGCTAAGTTAGGCTGCTTCTAAGTGTATTTGGTGAGTTACTTATTCATCCAGCCTATGTGGATGACAGAAATAACTTACAATCACCCTCGGAGGATGATGCTGGAGCCCTGTTTCCGTAACAGGCCATTCCCCGCGGCACTTTTGCTGTCATTGTGCAGGCAAACACAGCAGGAATGTGAAGGTACCGTATTTAACCTGCATTTCTCACCTCTCCTTTGTGCATCACCTTCTGAAGCAATAGCTCTTGATAGCAGATAAACTGCGCTGAATATAATGAGGTGAGTCTACCTTTAGTGTTATAGATGTGAATATTACCAGTCTTTTGACTTCCGTGCTGTCCAGGGATCTGACTCTTCACAGCTCTTTTTTTCTCATGCTATGACCTGTTTTCACCTCTTGTGAAACTGGCTGAAACAATGCCGGCCTCTCCCAAGGGGCTCTGCACGTTTCTGGTGCCATGCTGTTGCTACTCCAACTCGCTTGGAGTTTTCTTTTACCACCATTTATTTCAGTGTTGTTTATACCCTGAGCGTTGGTACTGCCACAGCTGCACAAGCAATGTGCTGTGGGAAGGGGGTGGAAGCTGGATTTTTTGGCTGCAGAAAGCACATTGTGTGGCTCCAAACAATAGGGATCACTGCCATCAACCTTGGAATAAATAGGAGCCATTGAATTTATTGAAATGGGATTAATTCCCATTGTGTATAGAAGGGAATTAATACAGTGAATGCAAATAATGTAGATGGCCAACAGTTTTAGCCTTGGGGTGACATAACACTGCAGTTAGGGACTGCCATTATTTCCTATTCTTCTTTCCCACACACATGTGCACATTGTGAATTCCAGTTGCACCACAAATCCTGGCTTTCTAGATAAAAATAAAAAATTAGAAATTCAAAGTATGCAAGAGAGTAATTGTAAAATAATTGTTATAACTTGGAGGAAACAACAGATGTTTCACTTGTTGCTGGAATTCTCTGAAGGAGAACTAATTTTCCAAGCATATCGAGTACATGCTAATCAGAAGCATTTTTCTCTATGCAGCAGCATAATGGTATTCCTGGAAATGTTCTTTGTGTTGGCTTAATAATGCACAGCCAAGGAATCCACTCCTGGGACTAGTGGAGCAGATTTTGCCACTACCTTTATATTTTGTTCCTTTTTAATTCTCTCAGCTAAACCACTTGAAATAAAAGAAAAATAGATCTATTAGTGTTTGAAAATAACATTTAAACCCACCTATGTAAATAAGTGGGGGTCTCACTGAAGATTAGGTTGGTGCTTTGTTGAAGTTAGTACTGAAAATACAGATACAGCACCTGGATTTCACAGGTGGGGAATACACTGAGAACACCAATGCTCTTTTCTCCAGATCTCAACCTTTGAATGAGACCCTTCTAACAGCAGCTGTGACTTCAACCCATCAAGATACCAGCCCAGCTCTATAAAAGTTTCTAGTTGTAACTGCAGTACAAGAAAAGAAGAATGTTAGGTAGCTTGGGTAGTGTTTGTGGAATCAAACACTGATGAACATCTACTGACCTTAGATGGAGACACAGGCTGGAGAGCTCAAGCCGCCATCTACATCAATGAGGAAAGACTGAAGCAATTTGTTCTCCTCCCTGGAGCAGAGAAGGCTCAGGAGTGCCTCATCACAGTATTACTGTGCTTAAGGGACAGAATTGAAGAGAATGTAGCTCTCCCTTCACAAGGAGCAATGGGTAACTGCTGAAATCTTGCCTATTTCAGATACAGATTTCCTTGCATATGCAGTTCTGTGTTCTAAAAATGCAAAGGCTTTCTTTGTGTCAGAACACAAAACCAAAAGACAAAGCCCAACAACCAAGGCAGCAGGACTGTTAATTCCCTGCAATGCTCCTTCTTAAATGCAGTTATTATTTAAGAAAACATTTCCAGAGCCTTTGGGATAGAGTTGTGAGGATCAGCTCTGACAGCATGCTCCTCTAACTGGGGCAGCCACAGAATTATCAGTCATGAGCACCATTTCTTATTATTCGTCTAAGAAAATTCCTATTTTTATTATTTCTGTGCTTACTAATGCACTTTATTTAATAGCAGCAGTAGGAGTATCTGGTTTTTAATTGATATGGCACAGGGAATAAATCTTAGCATGGAGATCAGGTTGCAAATTTTTATTTGAAGGTAAATTGAAGTCCTACATTTTTGGCTTAAGATGTCAGAGTTAAGGAGGAGCAAGTTACTGACTGTTTGACTACAAGCAAACACTGTCAGTGTCCTAAAACTGTAAACTGTAAATAGTTATAACCAGCATCAATATAATCAGACTCAAAGGACCAGAAATGTGCAAGTGTCCCCAGCCAGCCCTGACATTTGACAACTGTTCAGGTGAATGGTGTATCAGCAACATATAACAGTGGTAGGTATATGAGGTTGTACAGGCTGTTTAGATGCTCCATTCAATAATAAGAGGTTTTTTTCAATATATTTAGAAATTTTGCACACTCTCCTCTGAATGAGCTATCATTAGTTGACAGTTTCCTTTAATATTTGCAGGAGATGTTGGTTCAGTGATGGAGTGGTGTTCTGTTCATGTGTGGTGTAGCTGAGAGGAGCAGACAAATTGGTCGCTGAGTCATGGAGGAGAGTAATTTATGTGCATGGGGGTAGAAAAAAGACTTAGGAGAAGACTAAGAATCACCAGCTGGGATCTTGAGGGGAACACATTTTCTCTACAGAAAGATGGCATTGCCTTGTTAGTTTAAGGCTGAGTGCATGGAATGTTGGTGTTTAGAATAATGATAGAAAATGGGAGTAAGGATTCACAGTTTTGCCCATGTAACCTCTCCATGGTGTAGAGAGGCCAAAGGATAGGAGAAGGAAGATGTCAAGCTGAATGGAGTACATGTGGTTTCCTTGGAGTCCTGGTGAAGGTTTTCACCCTGTACTTCAGAGGGGGTGGAAGGACATGGAGACAGTTGTCCCTGGGTCTTTTCTCCATACAAGATTAAGGTGGCTACAGTGCACTGCTGGACCTGGATGGTTTGGAATCTTAGAATATTTCAGGTTGGAAAGGACCCCATAAGGATCATCAAGTCTAATTCCCTGCTTCTTTCAGGACCACTTAAAACTGAACCATATGAGTAAGAGCACCATTCAGATGCTCTTTGAACTCCTATGGGGTTGGTGCCATCACTGCTTGCTCCAGGACCCTGTTCCAGTGATGACCAACCTCTTTGTGAAAAACCTTTTTTTTAATGTCTGATCTAAACTTCCCCTGGTACAGCTTTGTTCCATTGTCCTGTCACTGGTTACCAGGGAAAAGAGATCAGCACCTCTCTTCTCCCCTCTTGAAGTTTTAGACTGCCATGATATCACCCATCAGCCTTCCCTTCTCTAGACTGAACAAGCCAAGCGATTTCAGCCACTCCTTGTAAATGTTGTCCTCAAGAGATTTCACCACTTTAGTCACTTTGCCCTGGATGCTGTCTAATAGCTCTATATCCTCCTCACGTTGAGGTGCCCCAAACTGCACAGAGTGCATACCAGGGCACTGTGGAGCAGGACAATCACCTCCCTCGACTGGCCAGTAATGCTGCAATTGATGCAGCCCAGGATACAGCTGGTCCTTTCAGCTGCCTGGACACTGCTGCCAATTTACCATCAACCCACAGCCCCAGATCAACCCTTTGGTGCCAGGGCTCTGGGAGCCAGGGCAAGCTCACATGGGTGTGAGCATGGAGAAGGAAGAGTTGCCATGTAGAGGGTTGGTATTTTTTTGAAAACAAGTCTGGAGCACTCCGCTCCCTCGTTAATGTATCAGAGAGACAAGGCTGGCATTTCTCGCTTTTTTCTGTTTGCAGCATTAGCAGTAGTGCATCTCTGGGTACTTGTGCCATGTTCTAAAACATATGGCAAATTGCTTGCCCATATGGGTTTGAAGAGCAGTGTGTGTTCAACAGTTTAAAGCTCAGAACAATCAGAAGACAAGCTTTGCATTCCAAGCTGGAGAGCATGGCAATCATCTCACATTGTCTAGACTTTCCTCTCTGTCATTTTTACATATTTTGCAGTGATTACATTCATTTCCTCTGTCTTCCTTTCTGCCAAGATCTATCTGCAACCTAGATATCTGTTAAGATAGTTTTTCATATTCATGGTATTAGTCACTGTGAGCACATTTGGAGTGAGCACTTCTGATGCTCCCATCCATTTTCGTTATGGTAAATTAATCCCATTCTGGGAGGGTGATGGAAACTGGTATTTTTTTTTGATTTATCTGTGCAGATCTCATAAATGAAATAAAAACCCCATAAAGCCACTGTTTTAAAATGGTGATGGATCTCATTTTTCTTGGGAGATATATTATTAGACAGATATAATATAGAAAACTCATTACTTTGGTTGTAAAAATGTATTAATTAGAGGACTGTGTCACAACGGAAAATGAAGACAAACTTACTACAGAGTAATTTTCATTAGAAGCTAGTTGAAGTGCAGTTCTTGACTTGCTGGACATAGGGGTTAATATTACCCTTTATGGTTTTGTGATGTTGATGGGATTTTAAGTTGCTTTTGACAAATTTGAGTAACATTGCCTATATTAGCAAGCTGTCTGTGAACAGGTAAAGGAAAGTGCTTAGATAATGGTGAAACCTCCTGAAGTGGGAAAGGGCTGGAAGGTGGACTTTAATCAAAACCTTCCTCATGCTTCCTCAGCTAAAGGGAAGAGTATCTCACCTGAAAGCACTGGTTAAGTTGTTATTTTCTTTTGCCTTGGGCTGAAGCTCGACATGTTGCTCTTAATCTTTGCTTTCCAGTGTGGAGACTAAGGAAAATTTGCCTTTAGGATTTTACTGCCTTAGGGTTTGGGCATCAATTTATCAAGCAGATAAAATTTTTGGTATAAGCAGGATCTTGAAGGCTGTTGGTGTTTGAGGAAGCAGTGAGCCACCATACAGGTGCTGTGGAGCTCACAGTTCAGCTGCATGCACCCCTCTCCCCAAATTTGTCATGTGTAAAGCCATTTCCTCAAGCTGGAGATCTGGGAATTGATTTGTAATTTATCTTTGTGCTGCTGTCTCAACAGGTGATTGTCTTTCTTCTTTCAGCTGTTATGAAATCATAGCCTGGTGCGAGGCTTGGGAAGCTGCTGTGGTTTGGGGCTGCTTTGAGTCACCAGAGAAGGCACCAGCCTGAGCACTGGATGCACACCACTCATTTCTGCAGGGTTTGTGCTGCTCTTCTCTGCATTTCTGGTGCTTCCCCAAAGCATGGGGCACTGCCGTGCATGTACCTGCTCTGCCCCAGCTGCACACAGAGATGTGTCTGCCTGTAGCTTGTTCCCACATTTCTGTCATTTCATCCAAAGCAGGTGTGTGTACATATTGCACACCTGTACCTACCCCAAAGCCTGACCCTGGCAGAACTGCACAACCACTGCCCCTTTACAAACACTTGTGCACAACAGACCCTTAAAGCTCTGGCTGGTGATTAAGTGATGAAGGGTAGACAGAATTTTACCTGCAGATCCCTGCCATGATTTGGACAGAGTGGCTGCTCTTTATCCTCCCCTGCATTGCCGTGGTTCACCCAGCTCAGCTCAGCGTCCCCCAGCCCCGGCCCCAGCTCAGCCTAATGCCCCCAGCCTAGCTGGGGTGCTGAGCTGCCCTGCTCCATCCTGCCTGCAGATGGGGACTGAAAACTGCATTTTGAAGGCACAGATGCTCTGAGAGCTGCAGCTCACTTCCACAAGGCAATTACTCTTCTGCTGCAAGCTGGGCTCTGCCTCCTCCTGAGACCAGCATTTCATGGAGGAGGGATGCAGTGTTTAAAGAGCAGCAGCCCTTCCCCCTGAGCTGCCTTCTCAGCTCCTCTGCTGAGAAATAGAAGGAACCCGAGGACCTGTGATGGATACAATCTAGGAGTGCAGGCTGCTGTGAGAAATGGCCTGAAATATGTGGAGTGCATATAAATACATACACATATACATGCATTTAATATGCTTTGGTTTACATATCAAACAGAAAGTGCTGGATAAACAAAACCATGGCCAAAATGCCTTTAATGTTGCCTATTCTGGGGCACAAAGCAGCGGGGAAGGGCAGCTTTGGCAAGCTGCCTTTGCTTCTCTGGGAAGGGGTGATTTGCACTGTGGATGATCCAGCTTGCAGTTGTTACACTGATAATCAGAGATGGCTGCTGTGCATCATGCTTCTAAGCTGGGGTGGAGTGCCCAGGGACTGTGGTTGTCCATGTTTCCAGGCCAGCTCAGCTTTGCAGTGTCTGTAGGGGCAGGAGGGCACTGCAGCATTCTGCACACCTGCACACACTGTTTCGCTCTGGATGAAGCAAATCTAGGTATTTGCTTTTGAGCACATGCTGAAATCCTCTATGGTACATAAGAATTACTCCTCGTTTTGGAGAGACCCAACAAGGGGATTTGGCACTAGATTTCTGGCTTTTATGTTCCTCGTAAAAGGCTTGAAGAGCTCAAGTAGCCTGGTACTCTGCTGGGGCTGTTTCCCCTGCACTGAAATAAACCAGGCATTACAGCTCATTTCTCTTCTAGGTTTATGGGAAATCCTGTCCACCTTGAAATCAGAGGTTTATGTTTTATTCCAGTGGAGCCAAGCTTTCATTTTTATTTCACAGGGAGTTTGGTGTGATTTATATGACTAAGAGTTTTATAAAACTCATTATTCTTGTAGGGACACTTTTTCCACCCTTTTAGAGGCTTTCCTAAGTGTAGAAGGCACACACATACCCCCATTAATTATATCTCTAAGGTGAGGCTATTTTTGTGACTGTGAACAGTAATATTGATAAACAGGGAGAAAATCATGACAGCCTTATGCTGCCTTGCACCCCAGTAGGAAGATCCCAGAGAGCAAATGCTTGAACAAGAACACTCTCAGAAAACCATGAACAAATTTAAATTTAGCAGCCTAGTACAACATAGAGAGGGACACACGTGAAGGAGATTAATGCCACTCTGAGTTTTCTTCTGTCTTCAATTTTCCCTTTTGTCTTCCTCCTCCCAGATTTTCAGACTGAAGGCTTATGAACTCTGCCTGTTCATACTTGCAGAATTTTGGTATGTAGGTAATTGAAAAAAAAAAAAAAATCAGATGCATGCAGGTCTATTTTGTGTTGATATTAAAGAGGAGCACAGAATGAGTGACACTGAACCTTTGCCTCAGCTCCCTCAAGAAGAGCTGCTGCAGGACAGCAGTGTTGAGATGCTGGTGCTGCAGCTGCCCTCCAGTTCCGTAGCAGGACAGAACCCCTACACTTATCCTTGGTTCTCTCAGGTTTGTGAGTCTTGGCTTGACTCTGCATCCCATGTGCTTGTGCTGCAAGGTGCAGGTCCCCAAGTTCTGGTGGTGTCAGCTGTTACCAGAGAGCCCTGCTGGGACATAGGGTGGCTGCCACCACTCATCCCACAGTTGCGCTCATGAGCACCAATCTTGTGACTTGCCCCAAAGACTCTTTGATCCCTTCCTATCTCCTTGGTCCCCCTGAGTTCTCATGCTGAGCTTCAAAAGATTTACAATGGCTTTTGTTAAATATTGAAACCTTCTGCAACCCTTTGTTATGTTTTACAGGTTCCTGAGAGACTGAATTTCCAAAGCATTTTTTGTTGAACAGCACAAACTTTAAGTCCCAGCTGTCTCTCCAACTTGTAGTCTCACTCTACCAGCAGTTGCAGGCTTTGATCATCAAAATTTCTATTATGCAACTTGATTAAAGGTATTCAGATCTCAAGGTGAGAGCAGAGAGAGATTTACATTTGAAGTGATTTATTAACCTGCTGTAATTTAAGGTCATGCTAGTTTCAGAATATTGTTAGTCCTTAATTTCAGTCTCTCTTTGTGCTATCCAGTAATAGACAACTAACATGAGTTTAATTCAAAGGCTTTTTTCTTCCTTGGAGGAAATACTAGAAGGAAACAAAAATGCTATAGTCATTAAAAGGGATTTGAGAAAAAAAGTGCTTTTGAATTCCCATTCTCAAAACCCCTATGCTGCAAACACAACTGATTAATGTACCACCTAGGTGAGAAATAAAAAATTGTCATTAGTTCTCCAATTTGTATTGTACCTTTCATGTCACTTAGTAGCAAGGTAGTGTCAATGTGAGCTGTGAATGGTGCAAGTAGATTGTAACCACAGCCATTGCTTGCTGGTCTCCTTATTTTTACGATATGAAAAATCCTGGATGGGCTGATTCTGGAATAGGCCAACATTGTTCAGCTATGCATATCATGACCATAATATCCTACTCTTCTACCAGTGTCACTGTGTGGTACAGGGGGATAACAGTTCTAATCCCTTTGTTAAACAGCTGTGTCATCCATCCTTAAGGGAGAGGGAGCCCTCAAGGTTTGTAAATCTCACGGTTGAAAGGAATCACAAAACTCATGGGGTCCAGAAAAACATGAAGTTTTATTAGTAAATAACAGATTGGACAAGGAAATTGGTATGTTAGTCCCTGACCTACTATATAAGCACATGACAGTGGGTTTTGGATAAAGAGGTAAGATAAAAAAGAAGAGAGAAAGAAAGAGATGAATGAAAGAGAGATAGAAAGAGAGAAAGAAAGAATAAAAGGAAGGATGCCCAGGCTTGATGAGGGTACCATTTTGTAGAGAATTTTTTCTGGCCTGAAGACCATTTCTTCTCTTTCTAAGTGAATTAGTGATAATGCAGAGTTGATTCTTTCAGACCTGTCTGGATATGAGTCAGAGGACTTCAGGGGTCTTGAGGGGTCTTGATCCACCCTATGTTCCATGCCCACTTCTCAGCTTTATTTCATGCTTGCACTGGACTGTGTTGTGCTTATCTCCAGCAGCCAGAAAAAGAGGGTTTGTCACAGAAAAGTACTGCCCTACCTCAGTGTTCCCCTTCTTCAGACACATCTTGCTCTTTCCCACAGCATGTTATTACCAACCATCCTTGGTTGGTTCCACAGCCACCCAGCTATTTTTGTTTGAGACATACATGTGTCTCAAATACACGTCTCATACGCCCCTTATCTTCTGGGCTTCTATACCAGCCCCTAGCCATTTTTCAGAAAGCCAAGGAAGCAAAAGAGTATTTTGAGATTCAGGCATGGTACAGACTGTACTGGTACAGACTCACTTCATTGTTTTCATTATTAGTCACCTTTTCCTTGAGAATAGAATAATCATTTGATATACATAACTACAAGGTCATGACTACCATAAGAAAACAACACAAAATTCAGGTATCATGATAGAAAGCCAAAATGATCCCAGTACAAGAGAAAGTCAGGCCTGAATGTACCTACACAGGCTTTATTGGTGAAACTCTAAGCAGGGGTTGCTTGGGCCACTGTTGGGATACAGTTTTGTGAACGTGTGTGTCTGTCCATGCATGTGTAGCTCCTCTTTGATGTGCCCTCTTCAGGTGGAGAATTTCCATTTCATTTTCTGTTCTTCACCAACCCTATCATATGTGCAAAGAAATAGAATATAATTTTGTTTCTGTGCCAAAGGAAGAACTCCGTACCCAGGTATTGATTTCTTCCATATTCTGTGAGGACTTGGTCCCATTTCTGAGAGACTCAAGATTAGATTTTTAAAATATCTGGTATTCTTTTAAAAGAGAAAAAAAAAAACATCCCACAGGGACAATTTATGGGGAAAAAAACCCCACCAAAGCCAAAAATAAAATCATCTGGCAGGTCTGCAAGAAGGAAAGGTAAACAAGTGTGAGGAATAAGAGTTGGGATGGTGGGTTGTGGGTCAGGGATGGTTCCAGGCAGAAGCACCTGGAAGGGTGGGACCTGTGATGAGCCCCCCGGGAACTGCACCCTGAGGGAAACCGTGTGCATGGTCTGTGAGATACCCACACCTCTCTCTAACAGCTCTACACCAAACCCTGAGCTGTGCTCTCCAGACACTGAATGCACATCACAGTGAAAAGCAGTGTCATCTCTTCTGAAGAGGACACAGGATCTGCCATGCAAATGTGAACTTTGGAAAGAGAGATTGTAACTTACCAACATGACACCGTTGCAAACACATTAGTAATTACCTGCTAGTTAGATGCACTGTGAAAAATTCATCCTTATAAACCTGTAACACCCATAGTTACTCACTTTTGTGTTACTTTCTGAGCACTGCACATGTGTTCTGGGGCTGCAGCAGTGGCTGTGCAAGCAGCTCAGGCAGGACAATAACAGGCACTGGGAGTTTTGGGCTCAGCAGAACTTCCTGGGTAGGAAGGCTCCAGTTCTCAGAAGGGCCCAGTCACCTTCCCAGTGAGTGCTGGTAGCAATTCTCTAGGGTGTCCCACACTGGCAGAGCTGCAGCTCAGCTTCTTCCTGACTGCCCATGAGGCCGAGCCTCTGCCCCAGCTGTGGGTGACTGAGTGGAGATGTTGCACACAGATAATATAACAAATAACTCTGGCTGAACCTCAGGGTTTACCTGCTTAACTCCTTCATGCAGACCGATCCTATAGATATGCTCTGGACATATCTCAAATTAAAGAGAATCTGGGAATATTTTAATAGGAATTTAACTATCCTGACTTCAGAAATGGAGATGTTGGACATGATTTGGAGCTGGTGATCCTGCACACTTTTTCCAGTCAGTGGAAATTTTTAGGTGCTTCTGCAGAATAATTAAATCATTCCTAAAGACAAATAGTTTCCTAAAAGTGCCCATTGGTGTCCTTCGCAAAAAGCTTGGAATGAGGAATGGTAACGTAGATATCTAAACTTGGATGAGATTAATCCTGCTCTGTATTTGTATCCCAGTCATCTCTGGAACAGGAACTGAACTTGGGACACTAAAATTCATCTTTCTAACCATCGGGCTACTGGATATTCTCTGTCTCATTGGCTCTATATTGTATGAATGTTTACAGGGACCGATGACTTGCCTTTAATCCATAATGACCAGTTGTGCCTTGGAGCACTGCAGCAGCATGAGGCTATGGAGGAGGAAAGCTGGAGCAGAGACCGTGTTTGCACACACACACATTGCTCTTAAAATCCTGATTTCCTCTACCCAATGACATGGTAAAAGGTAATGTCCTTGAAGTGGCTGCTTGAGCTGCAGTGGCAGAATATGACAATGGGAAACTCAAGGGCAGAGCTCTTCCTCTGCCAGAGGTGATGGAGGAACTGCTGCAGATGCACAGTGATGCCACTCATGTGAAGGGCAGTAAGGAAGATGGTGTTGGGGCAATTGTTTTCTCTCTTTGACCTTTGGTCCTGAAGGGTCCATAACTGCTTTTTGTATCCCCTTACTGCCTGTTTTTGCACTGTCACTCTGTGCAGGATATTCACATTATGTTTTCAGCTGTGCCTTAAAACAGGTTCTTTGCAGCTCTTAGGAACACTGATTGGTGATTTGTGCTTTGTGTCTGTCACCTTGGGATCCTGGTGTCATGCTGTTCCTTGACACATCATTTGGGATGTCTGTGTTTTCAGAGCTCCTTGCTATGCAACATGGCCTTATCCATTGATTACCAATTTCCAGTATTGATTAAGGCTACATGTCCTTTGGGTTTTTGACAGTGACACACTGCACAATATTTGTCATGGTGGAAGTAATAGGAAAGTCCAAAAAAAGTTTGTTTCAAAGGGGAAAATGAAATTAAAAGACATTGCATAATGAACTCATAGAGAAGGTTTATTCTTGAGAAGATGACTCCAGTTGGTGTTAAGCTGACCAGACATCTTGTGGATACCAGCCTGGGGAGGATATTTCCTCTCTGCCTAAGACTCACAGTTTGAATCTTTCTTTAATTAATTGATATTCTTCTCCTACTTTTATAAGTTTATGTAGTTCTAGTTTCCTTTATTTTTTATGGGTTATATTGATTATGTTACTTAAGCTGTAGGTCAGTCTGTGTAACTGTGTTGCTGTGATTTGAGTTCTTATGACTTGGTAGTTTCTTCTGTGTCCATTTTGTTCTGTGTTTTCATGCTCTGATTCCTTTAGACACCATGAAGTATCTGGTAGTTCCCTAAGGTCACATACATGGTAATTCAAAATATTTTTAAATGGTGCAATATTAGCCAATGGTAAGAATTCTGTGACCATGTATATAACTTATGATTTAGAGGATAAAATTGTTTTCTTTTAAAATATTTTGGTTTTTATTATGCTGGTGAATGACTTTTCTACTGAAAGAGCTTAGTGAAAAATACGCTGCTTGCATTTTTTCCCAATGCTTTTTGCTAAAGTTCAGAAGATCAGCACTGGGTTGCAGAGTCTATTTTCTCTTGCCTATAAATAACTCTGTATACAGAGCAGAAGAGCTTTAGCAGGGCCATGCCTGCGTGGCTGGCATAGCCTGTGTGCCAGGGGGCACGGCCCCATGGGCAGCACTCCTGCTGTGGGCTGGAGTGGCCACGAAGATGCCAGGTCTGAGCTGCCCTCTGCCAGCAGTGGGGCTGTGAGGAGCCAGCCCAGAGCAGAGCTGCCTGATTCCCTCTGCTCTGGACACGTGTCTGTGCAGGTGTGCACTGTGTTCCAGGGCACAGAGCAAAGGCAGCAGCATCCCACTTGGGCTGACTTTATCCCCCTTTCCCCCAGGGCAGTTTCCACCACTCCTGTATCCTATAAAAGTTGGCCATAGACAGCTTTTTGACATACAAAGGGAAGAAAAGGGAGTAAGAGATGTTATCAAATGAATGGGTCAATTCATACTTTGTATTTCACAATGCTACAACTGCCTTTTTGCTTTTTAATCTATTACTTCAATAGAGTCTTTTATAAAGAAACATGTAATAGTTCCTTACTGTCCCTCAGGCTATGCTGGCTGAGGTTTCCTGTGCTTGGTAGCTTGATGTGAGAGTAATTGTTGCTGTTGTACAGTGACAGCTCACACTACCCTGCTTTGACTCGTGGGGCCCATTTGTTCCACCTGAGCCTGCAATGTTTACATGGCAAGCCCTGGATCAGTGGCCCCCAATCACTTTTCTGTGTCGGCTGGGTCACCAGGAGGCAATCCAGACCTGGATGGGAAAAATCAGCACCTGATTCTGCAGGGTGGTTTGCTCCAGGCCAGCCTTGGGCTGATGGTGGCAGACCTGCTGTACACATTATTTACTGTGTCCTCCTGCTGTGAGGGAAATGCCTAAAATGAATGGGGAAATTAGGGAGAATTTGTCATTATGTTGGTCCATCATTTATTCCATTTGGACTTCATCAGCTGCATAAGCAATGGGGATTGCCAGGCCCTGCACATCAGAGCAGGAATACCTGAGTGGGGAGGCCTGACAAAAAGTGGAGAGAGATCTGGTGGCTTCACCTCCAGTGACCTTGTCACCTCCACTCCGTTGCTGGGGTGTTTACTGCAGCTAATGAAAACCAAAGATTCTGGGGCTTGTAAGTGGGGCTGAAATATGAATAACTTCTATATAATTTGCAAAATAATGTAACAATCAGTTTTAAAAACTCTAGCTATTAAACCTTCTGAATTTATTCCAAAGCCATTGAGTCTGGAACAGAGCTGCTAATCAAAGAACATAATGGACCTATAAAACTATGAGCTAGAGACCTACTTGTTAACCTCAGGGGACTGAAGGTATGGAGGGGATCAATTTGGGCTGCACTTGCAATTTGTATGCCAGTGTGAAAAATGTTCAGTATGAAGAGAGCAGGATGAGAAATGAGAGCAGGGAATTGGGCAGAGGCTGCTTGAGGCCTGTTCCCACAGGGGGTGAGGTTGCTGATCCTCCAGAGCTGCTTCCTGACCAGAGCCTGGGGCTGTGATCTTTTAGTTTGGTCAGCTGTGAAGCTTATCATGTGTTGAGATGTGAAGTCAGGGCAGAAGCATTGCTGGAGCTGCCCTCTTTCAGGAAGAGTCCCTGACTATAAATTAGTATGGCAAAGGAATAAACAGCCAGGTTAAGGGGCTTGTACACCCCAAAACAGACTCTCAGAATAAACTGTGGTGGATAGGGAAAGAGCTTTTGCCCTGGACACGAGGCTCATTCGGAGGCTTGTGGTGCTGGGTCCTAGTTGTTGGAAAGTGTCACAACACAGGACTCAGTGCCACATGCCCAAGGATGCAGAGCTGTTGGTGCAGCTCCACAGCCAGAGCTGTGACCTCTTCTCAGCTGGATGTCACCCAGGGTGGTTCTCTATGCTCCTGGGTGCTCCATTTGGTGCTGCTGTGCAAGTCAGGTGGGAAGGTGCCTCCAAAAGGCTTTGTGAACTGCAGCTGCCATGGCACAGTGACATGGGTGCATTTCTATCAGAAACCAACATGAAAAGCTGGGCAATACCAGGGATATTGGACACAGGAGGCATTCAGGAGGAGGCACAGGCTGGCATTCATCTTTCCTGGAGCAATATAAAAGAGTAATCAATTAGTATTGTTTGTGATATTCAAGGTTTGAGAAGTGCTCTGAAATATTCTGTACTAACAGATTGCAGTGCCTCCATGGTGCCTGCTGGGTTTATTTTTAAAAAACTTCTGGAGTGAATGAAGTGCTAATTGGAATAGGTATTTCACAAATGGTGAACTTTCTGGACTATGCTGGGAAAAGGTCTGATTTTCTTTCTGAATTAAATAGGTACTTAAATCTAGCTTTTTATACTTGCTGGTTTAGAGACAGGATGAACAATTTTCTGGTTTATGGACTGCAATTATTTAAGTACTTCAGCTAAAGCTGTTGGCATAGTTTTAATCCCTTTGGGGAAGTACTAACACCAAAACTCTTTAGTTCCATATCTATGCATGAATAGAAACTTCTGAGCCATGGGCAGCCCTGCTGCTTGGTGGTGGCAGGAGAGTTTTGGACTGGTAGGGGTGCCTGTTTTTGTTCCTTACTTTTGAGCAAAGGACACTTCAGGAGGAAAATCTGCATTTCTTTTAGAGTGTTAGTAAAGAAGTGTAAATATTCAGGTGGCTTCTGTGACAGCAATGTCCCCAATTTACTGAGAGGGGAAGGGTAGAATGATGCCAGTGCCCTGGTCTCACTTCTGGCTGTTCCTCAGAATATTTCTTCCTGCTTGCAGTTGCACTGGTGCTCTCATCACAGGTCTGGGTTTGGCTTTCATATTTTAGTTGCTCCTGCCAGTGCTTCCACATCTACAACATCTTTGGGTGGACAACAGGTCCATTGGTGCTATGCAGCACTCCTGGGGTGCAGAGATAAAGGGAATCCCAGGGATTAAATTCTTGACCTTCCTATGTCACAGTGGTGCTGGCCCACCATGGCAGTGCCAGCCCACTGCTGGAGCCTGAAAGCTGTGGAGGGTGGGACTCCCGTGGGACATGGCTGTGGCAATTCTCTCCCAGCCCCTCAGTAGTCAGGGGAGGAGGCAGCCTGCCATGCTTGTGTGGCCTTTTAAGCAGCAATGAGAGAAAATATCCTGGCTTCTAGGGGACAGAAGAGGGAAAGGGCTCTTTTGGAGACTTATGAAGTCAGTCCCTAATTGGATCAGACATCCCTGGGCAACTGCAAAGCCTTCTCTAGCTTTGAGCTCTATGGCAATGTACCAAGAAACTTTTCAACCTCACAGAAAAGCTTCCTTCCAAGCAAGGAGAAACCTGAAGGGTGACATCCTCATTTGCTGAGGTGTGCTCTTCCACTTTTGCCTCTGCAGTTCTGGCCCCAGGTTTCCAAGGCAGCAATGTACAAAACCAGCACAGTGGCTAAGACAGAAATGTGCCTACAGCTTTGCCTGTCCTTGCCTTTGCAAAATGAATTTGGAGACTTCCAGTAGAGATCGTGGTATGTTGCAAACGCTGTCCTGAATGCTTGAATCATTATCAGTACAGATATTCAGCAAAGAAGATAAAACATTATTTGTACTTGCAAAAGTAGTTACTGGCTTCATGTAGACTTAGTACATCTAATAAGTAACCACTGGTGGTTTCTGGAGGCCAAGGGAGGTGATTTGAGCTTCAGTGCAAGGTGTTGGGTATGTCTTTATATTTGGATATGTCTTTACATGTGGGTATGTCTCTACATTTGGGTATGTCTTTACATTTGTACAACAGCCGGGATTGGGTTAATGATTTGGTGTGTAACTGGTCATGACACCTCTTAGAAGAGGTATCTCATGTTGAGGTGCTGATACACATCAGGCAGAGGTTGAGAGATGCCAGATGGTGACAGAGGGCCAAAAGAACAAGGGAAAAAGAGGAAGACAAGTTCTGAGGAATAGAAGGAGGAAATGGAGAACAGAAGATTTAATTTACTGAATGGCAACAGGACTTATCTCAGAGGTAGGATTACGAACCAGTGGGGAGCTGAGGAGGAAGAGAACAGATTCAGAATAAATCTGGTGGTGATAAGAGCACATGACATACAGACAGGGCTAAGTATGAGATGTTTGTTTTTAGCAGAGATGGCACAAATCAGATGGAATCTCATCTTTGATGGAGATGAGAAGCTTTTGGCAATGGTGGCTAGCTGCACATTCAGATGAAAAGTATCAGAGAAGAAATGGGTCATGTTTGAACTTCTGCATCAGTTCCTAGCAGGCAGCAATCCACACGGGTCTAAATTGTTGGCAGTCTAATCACTGAGGCCGTGAAATAGCTGGATAGATAGGCTACAAACACCCTTCTTGTTTAGAGGAGCACAGTGTAGTGAAACCAGTGCGACCTATGCTCTGCTGTAACTAAATGAAGAAATGTTGTCTGCCCAGCAGCTTTCAGGAAGAAAAGATGACATCTTTGGTGAGATCTTGTGGGAGCTATTGAATTTCCTGGTTTTTTATTAAATTTGTTTGAATGTCTGCTCTTCCAGGCTCTGCAGTTTGTGTGAACAGCCTAAGGCAGAGAAGTACCAAGAGAAGGAGCGAGATTCAGAGCCCACATTTGCCACTGGTCAAGAAAAAGGCTGCATTGACATCTGTCTGTGGTGTTTTTTGTCAAAACTTCTGCCCAAATGTGATCACAGGCTAGCAGGTTTACTTACACTGTTGCACTGAAGTTTGGAGCAGAGAATCTGCATCAAAGAAGACGTCCATTTCCTTGTCTTGTTTCACAAGTATGAAAAAGAGATATTAAAAGGCGTCATAATGACAGCAGTGCAATGCAAATACTGTACTGCTGTGTTTAAAAGACAAAGGACATGTTAGTAACAGAAAAAGTTAGACTGGATGAAACCCTATGGCTTCAGAACACTTCCCTGTGATACCTCTGGGTCTGAATCAGGCACACATCCAGATCCAACCATGAAAATAGTTTTTTTTTATTATTAAAGATGCTTCATATTTTTATGTATTTATTGTAATGCAAAATCATGTTATTAGTTCAGCTGGTTGGAATTTTCTATAGGGAACATTAATCTGAAAAAACAAGGTTCTGCAGAAGTTGACTCAGGCCGTATGAAGACAAATTATTATTTTTTGAAGAAAATTATATTTTAAGGAAACAGGAAATACTTATATTTAAAATGTCATATTTGTGTGAAAAATATTGCTTGTTTTCCAGGTAGACATCTTACAGTGTCTAGAGTTTATAAACTGATGATTTATTTTGTCTAACTGGAGGTAAGGAGCATTTAATGAGAGGTGGATTTGGTCCCAAAAGAGGCTGGCTGGTTACCAATATTTTTACACCATTATGATGTTTTTTGAGACTTTTTTTTCTGTAAAATAAGTTGAAAATGTAATTATGCCCCCTTCACACAGCTTGTCAACAAAACCTTTCTAGGGCTGGTTAGAACTGCCTAATTTCTGAGGTAAATATAGTTTATGCTCAGGTTAATTCTGCATATGTGCTGTACTCTCAGAAGTTGTCTCTCATTGCTGGGAGTCTGGCCACCCTGGTCCTGTGTCTCCTGGGACTGGAAGGATAATGAGGGTTTAGGCTTTTCCACCAAGAAAGAGATTTTTCTGTGTCTGTGTCACTTCATAAACCTTAAGTTGCCATTCTAAAGTTTGTTTGGTCACCTATATGTTTATTCATAAACTGGAGTAAGAAATTAAAATGGTCTATTCCATTTTTTATAAGGCAGTAGCTAATTAACTCCACTCATATGCAAGCAAATGATTGTTTGTCAGGGTAACACCAAAGCCTGTTACTCAAAATTAACACAAACTATATACAATTGAAAAAATGAAAGATTTTTGGATATATATTTTATTTGACAGTGGTTTAGAATATCATACAGTAAACAAGATTTCTGTAAAAGTTAATTTATCCATAGTGGTGCGTTTCATAAAAATAGTTGCTCACTTACAGCCTTTCTGTGACTATTAATACATGGAATTATATTTATAGAGATAGAGCTGTACAAGGTAAATTCACAGCTAACACTACACAGAAATATTATTTGGAATGGGGTTTAGATGATGTGCTGTCTTCACAGGTTATCAATTACAGCCGCATAAAGCAATTACTGCACAAGTAGTAGCTGTGAACTGTGCAAATTAGAGTTTATGCAAGCATAATCTCAACTGTTTTTCAGATTTCATTGTTTGCTTTCTTTATACATAAAAATAAGATACCGGGACGTGCATCTACACTACAGAAGCATTGTCCAAAATCAGATTCAATAAATTAATGGCAAATAATATTGGATTCTAGTTCAGGGGATAAAGATTTTTTTTTTCCCATTAAATAAGAGTTTTATAAACAGCTACATGGATTTGTGCTTTTTTAGAAATTATAAATGGATTTTTCTTTCTAAAAAAAAAGTTTGAAAGCTGCAAAATCCTTGACTTGAGGCTTTTCAAATAATTGGACAGGAAGAAACATGTCTATAAATTTCACAGTCCAGTGCAATGTTTGAGACATACAGTAATGTGCTAATTTTTTAGAACAAAGCCAATCTCAATCTAGTTTTTCAGCAGAGCATGTGAGGAACTAAGATTGCTAGTGAACAATAATTTTTAAATACGAATTTTTGACAGTACTTAGCTTTATGATTTTTTTTAAAATTACCAATGTATTATTGCCCAGGATTTTGTTTTAATTTTGACAGACGAATAAGCATATGCACACTTACACAGACACACACACATCTTTTTGAAACAAGGTAATGACTGATTGACTGAACTCGGAGTTATTTCCTGTGAAGGCAGACTGGAATGTTTACCTGGCACTTAAGGCTTAAAATTCAAAACAGACAAGCAAGAAAGATAAAAACAAAAAGAAAAAAAAAAAAGAGATAGGGAAAGAAAGGTAAAATGGAAACCATTTTAAAAATGGAAAAATACTGAATTTACTGAATGAGGACACCAACAACTGTATTTCAGAAACCAGTCTAATTATTGTTGACGTGTGCCTGAAAGGCGCCTGCTCTGCCAAACTGAGGGGATGAGAGGTGAGAGTGTCCTAAGTAAATGTGGATGGGTATGAAACATAGCACTGTTGATAAGTGACGCTATCATCTTCTGCAGGAAGGAAAGGCCTTTCCTTAAGGAAGCTGCAGCTTTTTCTCTGTAGCACTCTTCCTTTCATTGCAAGGGCCTTGCAGATGCCTGGGGTTTGAGCCTGACCAATTGGTTTGTGTGCTACCTCGCAGGACTTGGGGAACCTGTAATAAATCACTTTTGAGAATAATTTGCAAATACAACTCCACCTTAACTCCTTTCCAATGTACAGAAACATGGTTTGTTCACAAAAATGGCAGTAGAAATGGTATCACAGAAACGAATCCTCTGGATTCCCCACTCCTCCCGTAGCGCCTGGTGACCTATGCTACGGGGTACCACGTGGACCATCCCAAAGTGTTAACAGTGGAGATGTGTCATGGGTGTACAGTCCCAAACGATGCTTTAAAGAAACCCTTTAACCCCTGTCTAGATATGTCGAGAACAATTTATTTACAACATTTGAGCTCCATGAAAAGATCCTCTCTCGGTTTCAGCTTGCTCCGTGCAGTTTTATTTAAGGCGATGTTCCAGTTTGTGATTGCTCTAACTTGTTCCAGTTTCTTGATATAAAGTTTGAATGAAATCCAAGTCCTTCATGCAGTGGGAAAAAAATGCTAAAGCTACACTGCACTATCCTTCTCTGATGTACTGTCCTTCATATTGTTTTGGTTTCTTCCATAGCTGCCAAAGTCCCTAAAATGGAACTGGGACTTTAGGGTCGATTTTAAATCTCTGTGTTGACTATATGCTTTTGAACGTATTAGATACTGTGCACATTGTCATGGAATTACACACTAATGTTTTCATTCCTCAATGCTTTGTGTATATGTGTGATAGTTAAAATAAATTAAAACAAACCAATGTGAGACAAAAACTAAGAAGAATGTTCTGCGTCAGTTTGAGACAGTTAGAGGGCAACAGTCCCTTGCTTATCTGCTCATGGCAGAAGTACCAGACTTCAGGACGCTAGGTAGCTTATCTGAGCCAGGGATTTTCCACGGCCCTGGAGAGACCGTTGCCTTTCGAACTGTGGTGTTGGTGCTGCGAGTGCTAATGGAGTGGAGATGTCCCTTCCTGGGGAACTCGCTGGGTTTCCCATCAGGGTCCCTCTGGCTGTGGTCCATATCACTTCCAGGCGAGCTGCAGCGGTTGCTACTGTACGTCTTGGTAGCTCCTGTATCGATCTTGACATGGTCGGGTGCTGCAGCTGACTTCTTCTCACTGGTGTTTGTGGATCTGTGATCTTCTTTTTTGCTAAGAGATCCTCCTCTCTTGCTTTCTGGCTTCCTCAGCCTCCCAAACTGTTCATCACTGGTTCCAGCACACACGTGCTCTCTTGCGCCAGCCTCGATCATAACGCTGTGTCCCACCACTTTGCTTTCTGAGGTGGGCCTGCCACCATCAGTGGTCTTATTTTTGCCTTCTGAATATCCTTTCCAAGAAGCCTCTTCGTGCTTTGACCTGTCTACCTTTTTAGGACTTGCTGACCTTTCTCTTTGTTCTCCTAACCTTTTCTTTTTGTGACCGTTCACCGAAAGCTCCTTTGGTTTCCTTATATCGTGTTCCCTCTTGATATCCCATGTTGGCTCTGGGCTTATCTGGTGAGAAGGGTCAGAGGGTGGGGCTATGTGTGATGAAGATAATGGTGAGATTATGTCGTCGAGGGAAAGAGCTACTTCCGGCAGACCTGGGGAGGTGGCAGAGGGAGCACTCCAGGAGTTTGGTTCGTCTGTTTCAACAACAAAGAGAGGAGAGTTAAGGGCGTATCAGCAGCAGAGTGTATTGCACAGGCACAGGTATTCTGAGCAACACTGATACCCAAACCACGTACCAGCCTTAAACCCCTCTGCTTCAGGTGAGGTGAAACTCCCTCAGTTGTGGAATTAACAGGGAGAAAACCAAAAATAATCTTTCCATTAAAAAAAAAAAAAAGAAAAAAGAAAAAAGTACAGGAGACACAAGAACCACAATTCTGATAACTGCAAATGCTGGAAATCCCAGTCTTTTTAGTACAGATTCTGCTTTCTTCTGCCTATGTTAAAATATTCTTAAAATAATAAAGGCACATGTTCATGAAATCAAATAGTCTCCTTTGTAGCTGTATAATGGATTTCTTAGCTTGGCAATATCAGAGCTGTCTCTGAGGACAAATGAGAAGGACTTTCTGTCATCTATTAAACATGTCCCTACAAGCATATGATAATTGACAAGAATTTGTAGCTCAGATAAGGTCATCATTGAATTCTGTCTCATATTTTTTCTAAACAGATATAGTATTGAAGTGTTTATGGCCCCACTATTCTTACAGGGTACTTACACAGCTCTGCCTTTATACCACAGTGTCAGCTGCTGAGTCTCGTGGTTGTGCATTTTGAATTTCTCCTGGTTACTTAGCCTCAACACAATATGGTTGAATTGTGCAGATCCTGTCTAATTTAGCTAAATAAATGTCTCCTTTGCTGAATCATGATGATTTTCCTAATCCAAACCAGAATATTCTGGGATGCCTTTCTCTTGCATATACATCCTCATTTCTTTTGATTAACCTTCTGGCAGAAAACAAATCCATCATGATAAATGACCACATGGCTCCTATTCTTTACTGTCTACTTAGAGGTTAGAGAAATCACTGAACTTGGCTAATGTCATTCCCTATTTAGTACCATTGCCTGGCTTTGAACAGTATGAGGAATAATCTGTCAGAGATGAAGGAACTGTCTCAGGAATCCATGGAAACGAGATGGAACTTGTGGCAAGAGCTGCATATTTTATGGGGGAGAAAATGTAACCTTCTAGCTAAAAAGCAAGCATGGACTTCAGGTCAGGACTAGTATCTCTCAGTGATATCAACTGCCCTTTAATAAAGTAACATGCATTTTTCTCAGTGCCATGGCTGTTTTCAAATTATCATGGAGATGCACATTGTCTCAAAAAATGGGATAGATTCTACTGCCCAGCCTGGGATCTGCAGCTTGCTTGACTAAAACAGCACTTTTAAGTTAATAGTTGGATTGAGTGATTGCTGTCTTGCAGATAAAAATAGGAGAGACAATAGTGAGGTGGGTGACGTAAAGGGAGGGAGCAGCACAGTTAGCTGAGGAGCTATTTATTTTCCCAGATGGTGTTTGTCATATGCTTTTGCATAATGAGCATATGTGTGGAGAGGATTAGCATTTGAGAGGGGTAGAAAGTACAAGTTCTGTGTAAGACAAATAAACATTGAGCTAGGAATCTAAATGGGCTGAGGGTCTCAACTGAATTGAAAAAAAAAGAAATCACACTTTCTTACCCTCCAGTTAAGGGTGACTAATGTACCATCTGCTCCCAGCTTGGCACTCAAGCAAGAAAAAATAAGAGGAAGACTCGTGCATGTAGAGTGATCAACTCCTAGGAGTTTGCCTACAAAAAGCATTAACTTTGATAGGCTTGTTCTTTACTTCTGCTTTTCTACACCACCAGCCTGGTACAGGACCACAGCCTGTGCCTAATGGGGGAAACACAGACCCCAGCCTGGCTCTTCTTCAATCTGAAATCCAGGGCATCTCATTTTATTTAATACTTGAGCCAGGGAGCATGCAGAATCCAAAGTACTAAAACTATCCTGGGACTCAGCATAAAGCTGCCTATGTGCACCATCAAGGTACCTGAGCCAACTCTGAAGAAGCCACCTTGAGCTTTGGAAAATTAAATTTAAACTTTTCATGGCATTGTCACTCCTACCCAGGGTAGAGGTGGTGTCAAGGGTTGGACCAACATATTCATCTGAACTACAATCTTCTTTTCTAGTTGTCCATGAGATGTTGTTTTTCACAGTTTTTCGGTGTCAGTGAGGAGCAGTGGGCCATTATCCAGTTTCATGTTAGGCTGTGAGAGCTTCTGATTACAGAAATAGCCTGCTACTTTGGGTAATCAGCTGCACACCAGTAAAAACACCAAATAGCCTGGAGCAGCAGGATGCTTTCAGGTAAGTCAACTGCCTCTGGAAAATGTGCTCACTGTGCTCAAATCAGCTGTTCCTCCTCCAGGAGGAAAAACCAGGGGGCACCATGCAAAATCAAGATGGAAAACACCTCCTGCAGCTCCTCTGAGGCACAAAGGATAACATGGTACCAGTTATTTGTGGGATGCTCTGTAGAGGAGACCTCTACACCTCTGTGGAGGTTGGTGGCCAACTGCTTTATTCCCTCAAGATGACAGAATTTCTTCTACTCTCTTTTTTAAAGGGAATGAAAAACCAACCAAATGTTGTAGTGAGAAATCATAGTGGGCTAGAACCTACTTCAACAAAAGTGAGTCAGCACTCTCTTACATATACTGATATATATGTATAGGTGTCTATAAACTGGGATATGCCATATTATATCCATTACTGGATTTTATCTCTCCCCCAGAAAACCTTAAGTAAAAGACAACTTGGCCAACTAAGCAAGAAAATTTGTAGCCACAGCTTTTTGAGTTTGGCTTTGAGACAACCCCAGGTGGGTCACTGGCTGCACTATGTTTAAAATACTTGCTGGGAAGGCACCTATATATAGGTTGTATTTTCAATGCTTATGGAACAATGTTGCTGTGGAAGAAAAACTATCATTTATATTCTTTGGCAATGTAGCACTTGCAAGTAAGAAGAGAATGACTTTCTTTTAGGTTTAAGTATCATCAGTCTGAGACCACCAGACCCAACCTAACCTGCTTTTCTTTTAAATGAAATGATATTACATAGACAGTCATCCTCAGCCTTCGTAGATGTTAATGTCAACAAGCCAGTGTTGCAATGTGTCACTGGCTAGTGAGGAGAATACTCATGTGAGGGTATTGTAGCCAACTTCCCTCTAATGTCTGAACATTATGGAAAGATATAAAAATTACTAGAGTAGAGCAAAGTGCAGGTATGTAAGTAATTTGTTGCTCAGAAGAAAAACCTTTTAAAGAGCCATGTTCAAGCCATAAGGGTTCATTTGGACTTGTTCAACCAGCACTAAAATGATTGCTTCTCCATAACAAATATAAACAGGAGAAAAATGTAAAATTTTATCCTGCAGAGCAGTTAAACTAGTAATTTATTTTCATGATTATACTCAGTTTCCAGCTATGTTTTTGAGAGAGTTATTAATATTTCTGAATATTTTTTTATTGGTCTAAGGATTTTTATACAACCTTTGTGTTAATTGGCAACATAACATGATTTTATTGTCTGTTATTCCAAATATCTCAAAGCATTTTGTAAACATAATAAACCAGAGACAGAGCACTGATTTTACTTTTTCTTCCTTCACCTCTGGGAGGAATTGAAAACAGTATTTGTTTAACAGACCATGAACTACTAATGCCCAAACAACTTACAAGCAGATGAGAAGAATATTGCACTCAGTTGCCACTGCTGGAGAGATTTAGGGACAACATAGTTTTAAACTTGTTTCTGACTTTGTCACCATTGATAACATCCTTACTGTGAGAGAAATTGTTTTCCAAAAGTATAGCTCTCACTGAAGGTTAATAGATGCCTTCCTTCTTTCTTTGAAGGGAGAAAATCTCCCTTGACCTACTAATTTAGACAAGACAAATGAGCTGGGAGCAGCACTATAATCTGTCATTGTGATGGCATTTCATTTGGTGTAATTTAGTAGGTGTTTGCTGGGTGGCTTTTAGTTTCCACAAGCTCCTGTAACACAAGTTGGTGGCACTTCTCCATGGGATGTGTAAGAATGACTCAACTACAAATGGCTTTGTATAACTCCCAGGCAAAGGAGTGAATTGCTAACTGAGTAAGAGCCACCACAGACACAAGATCTTGTCTTGGGAGGACAAGTGGGAGGTGAACACAGCCATTTTGGGGGAAGAGTGACACAGAGAAAACATCAGGAGCAGAAGTTCTCTGTCTAAAGGGTATTTTTTTATTTGAGGTAGAGCTGCCACATACATGAATTGTTTGTTTTGCTCAGTCAGCTCTCACACATTCAATGGAGTGGAAATGAGGAGACTGTTCTCATGAGTCTGTTTGCTGCTGTCTTAGCTGTTCTACCTCGATCCATCTTCCTAATGGCTGAACCATGAGAAAAAGAACCCTGGCTTTGGTCCTAACAGAGAGGAGAGCTCTGTCCATGGACCTCTGATTTGCGGCTAGGTTCTCCCTTAGCATCAAAATATTTTAGATAATTGCTTAGTAATTTATCAAGGACATGTGATTTTTCATCAGATATAATTATCTATAAAGTACTAATATTAATTTATTGAATATTTAGTATTGAGAGTAGAAATTACATTTTATAACTTAAGTACAATAAAATCTCCAAGCCTTTTTAATTTTCAAATTATATGAATAATGTACAATATATTAAAGCTTTGAACACTTTCATTAGTCTAAATGAAGTGTTTTCTGAAATATCTAAGCAGCTGTTCCCATATCTTCTCAGAATTATTTTCCTAAGGAATCAAAGAGGATTTGATTGAATAGAAAACATGGCACTTTATGTTTTCCCCCCATATTTTTGTCTGAAATTATGTATTGCCAGGAGGTGGCAAGCAGTTCTTACAGATGCTGCTAATAACAAAAATGGGACAAACTGTCCCCTGGTGAGTATCCACTAATGTTGGCAGTGCTACACCAGGAATGCATTTGGGTCTTTCTCATTATAGCTTGACATGTCTTTGATGTTCCTGATTGCATTGGTCTCCTGAAGCTTTTCTTTAATGCTCTCTAAGGAGGGATATTTCAGAATATATGAAGAATCTTTAATCTTTTATCCTGAAGCTTCCACAACCCAAACACACAGCACCCTTTGTCTCCTGAAATAAATTATTCTCTGAAGATTTCAGGGTTAGAAAAGCTCTTGGTACTTTCTGTTCAACCATCAGCCTTATGAAAATGTGACACAAATGCCACCCTTTCCCCCAGTGTCGCCCAGAAAGCGAGTGGCAATGGGCTCTGCCCCCACCTTACAGCCTGCCTGCACCCCTAGCTATAAATTGTAATTCCTGTTAATTATTCAATATGTTATGCAAATGTTTTCTCACAAATTGCACTTTTCTTGGCATAAAATTACACTTTGCTAGTGTCCCCTTCCACTGAACTTATCCACATTCAGATCCCTGAACAGCAGCAGCCCTGGAAGCAAACACCAATGGGTTTAGGTGCCTTCTGCTGTGAGATGGTGCTTCCTTTGGTCAGTCACTGTGGGCACATCCAGGTGGGATAATCTTTCCATCATTAGTGCTGCTCTTATGCTTTACAAAAGTATGATGGCAGCGTGCTATTGGTGCAAAATGTTAATTCTGTGTATAGGAATTACATACATGCCATATACATTTATAAAAATAAACTCATGTTATACTTGGTTATTTTAGTATGTGAAGCTTCTCCTTTCTCACACATGCACTTGAGTGATCAGCTTAGTATTTTGAAGTATTGTTTCTGATATAATGAAAACCTAATCTAATTATTTGCTATCTTAATGTAGCCAGATTTGTTCTACCACTTGCCTGTTTGTACTCAACAATGTAATGGTGACTCCGAATGTTTATATAAACATAACTTTAAATGTAGCTTTGCTCAAGAGTGGAATCTTTCTACTTTTTAGTAATTAGGTTTTTTGGCTTCATACATTTGTTTTTCCAAAGTTTGAGGATGGTTGCTCAGGGTAATCAGAGTTCGTTTACAAATCACAAAAGATTACAGAAAAACAAACATGCATCTGAGTCCTGACCTCTTTCACTTCTAAATTTTGTGCTTGGCATTTTCAAAAGAGCAGAATGATTCATTAAGAAAGACTGATATTTGGGGTATGAAACAATGCCAGACCTAGTTTTTTTGTCCCCAAAATCACTGTGTATTTTTGGTTTTGTCACTGGTCTAATACTGAAAAAGATGGCCACTATTCCTATTGCATGGAGCTATTGGTGGCATGGCTTCTGCAGATGTTCACAAGAACTGAAAAGACATGAATGTAAGCATAGTGTAAGTGATGAATATTTCTATCTCCTCTGTAAATTCAAAATGTTTAATTTTACATCCAGAAAATTCAGCCACTGACCCATTCCAAACCTGGGAAGTAGAGCTCTACATCCTACTTGGCTCAGGTCCTAGTGCCATTGATACTCGGATGCCTCACTTCTTTTCATGTTCCTGGCCATTACTGATGAACAATTATCTAGTTCCTTTGGGTCCATTATATCCATCTTCCATTGTATACTCTACCTGGATATTAAATGGAAGATGCCCTAAATATTTTTGCAGTGTTCATAAAGTTCTTGCAAGAGCCATTTAATGAGACTTTGAATGATTTCATCTCAGGTAAAATTCACTTTCATCACCTTCTCTGTACTCTGCTTAGAGGTTTGTTAGAGAAGTGCTTTCATGTTCAGAGATCTAATTTTAGAATTATTGCAACACTTCAGAAAGAGCAGATTGTTAGTTATGCTTGGAAGACCAAATCTACAGAAGCTCAGGAGATGATTTTACTTGATGTTGGAACTAAGGAAATGGAGAGAAAGGGAAAATTTAAACTTCACTAAGAGAGGGCAAAACTGTATATTGCAAGGAGAAAAAAGGTTTAAAAATTCTTTAGAGAAATGCTGAATGTTTTCTTGAAACAAGAAAGCCACACACATTGATTTGTGTTTGCTTGAATCTGTAGCAAGCACTATGGATGAAAGCACTTTTCAATCTTTTATGTAACGTAGTCTTTAAATATGATTAACAAAGAAACATGGGAAGCAACTGATGTGACTTGGAGGATTCCTATTATTATTCTGCACTGGTTTTGATCCTACATTATTATACCCAGGGCATCATCAGTAAATCCCTTTCCCTGGGTTGGTTCTTTAATTATTGCACTGTTTCACCAGTATTTTACTGTCCTTACCACTTGAGATAATAATTTAATTGCCTCACAGAATCAGAGAGAGAGAGTTGTCTCAAAAGACCTCTGGAAATAGATGTCTACTCTTCTGTTGAACATGTACACAACCAATGTTGGGAAGTTCCTTTCAGGAAACCCTTTTGGAGGCTGTGGATCAAAGCTGAGTGGAGGAACAGAGAGATTTACACCCATCACCCCACATCAGGTCCTTTTTAGAAATCTCAGGCCACAGCAAGTAAGTGGCCAGAGACCTTTCAGGCTGACACAGGAGTTAACTAAAGAATTCAGAAACACTCAGACTTTCTGCCATGGAGAGCAGGTGGCCTGGATTGTCCTGGATGATCTTGGGGTGCTGTTTTAGCCCTTTCCTGGTCACTTTGCCATTGTGCATCCCTGAAATATAAATCACATTCATAAACATTTCACTGTGATTTTGTAATAGTGCCTAAGCTCTGCATCATTTGGCTCTCTCCAACATCACTCACACCTTACAACAGGGTTGAGATTCTGACATTGCCCTAAAAATAGCAAGAATAAAAAAGGGTCATTTTTCTATGCAGAAAAAAGCTATCCAAAGCACAGGATGAGAGAGGGGGAAAAAATAAGGAGACACACCTAAAAACAAGTTGTATTTTAGAAACGGGTAAATTAATGTAGTAAATCAGTTTACTAATTTACTGTAATAGTCTTCTGGCTGTAAATCTTGAGGCCAGATGATTAGGAGTACACAATTTACCTCTCATTCCAAGACCCAGTTTAGTTTACTCCATAGCTAGGATTCTAATCAACAGTCCTATCAACTAAATATTTAATTCATCATGATCATCAATCTGAGAGAACTTGAGAGACTGAAATGTTAATGATTAATGACTCAAACAATTGTCCATTTTACAAAAGTAGCAGGTGCTTTGCTGAGGATGTGCAAGGTCACAGCCCAGAAGCAGAGCAGGTCTGCATGAACTTTTGTTTAGAGACAAGCTGAATTTTGAGCCAGGTAAGAGAAGAGGCTGATAAGAATCAGATCCTGTGAGGTGGATTAATACTTTTTATCATGCCAGTGTTCTCCTTTACACAACTGGATCAGCTGTAAAACCCTTCTGGGGAAGGTATCAGGACATTCACGTTATTCATCCCTTCTGATGGGGCATAACTGACTAAACTACAATGACACAAGAGGTGTCTTGTCTTAAAACCAACCTTCCTTCCTTCCTTCCTTCCTTCCTTCCTTCCTCCCTTCCTTCCCCTTATATATTTTCTTACGTGACATTGTTATGCTTTTATATTGTTATATTACTATAGGTAATAATAACCAAAATGGCTACATATCTGCTTTCCATTTCAACTAAATTGTTCTAAAATAAACCATATATATATATATATATATATACATACATACATACAAATATATGTATATATAAATATATATTTATAAACACCAATCATTCAGTGTTCCTTCACTCTAATCCCCCCAAGGGATCTATTAACAAGAGCTGCAGTTACCCTCGCCTTCAGGGACAGGTTGTAACACTTAGTAAATTAGATTTTTCCTTGAATCAGCTTAATCCATCTGCATAAATGCAGCAGGATTACTAATACTGAAAGAGCTAAAGAGAAGAGTAGCAGCCTGCATGGGGCTTCTACCCTCTACAGGAAGCTCCTCACTGTTATGCCAATGTTAAGTCTGTGGACAGCTTAAGTACCAGTCTTGAGTGGTGCTGCTCTAACCACACATTATCATTCAACAGGTCATCTAGGTGGTTTGGTGCCCTTTCTGTAGTGCTGAGCATTTTACAAATTTATCAGATCAGAGCTATTCAGGCAATGCCCGTCCTGTCAATAAAGGTTTTATTTTTTCCTGTGTGGTCAGGCAGGAGAGTAGAACTGGAGAAATCTCAGCAGTTCTCTCCCAGAGCTATGCTGGAGCTGGAAAAACTATATTGGAAGCTACTGTATAATTAAAAAAGATAATGACTTTCAAATGAGTTTTTATTAATAGAATTAAGCCACATTAAGTCATAAAAGGTGTTCATAAATATGTTAATAAAATGTGTGGTATTAATGAAAAACATTCTGTAGAAACGGAATAATTTATGAGTTGAATATTACACACTTAATTAAAGTTAAATATTAAAATTATTAATTATCACAGCTAAAATGGGCGTTAACAGTAGGCATCACATTCAGTCAGGTCAACAAATAGCTGTCATTATTAAAAGCACGTAGATAATAAATAAAATTTACTTAATAAGTGAGGAATTCAGAGCATTTTGACTGTGTGTGACATGCTCCTGGAAAGCTGTTTCTGGTAGGCACTGAGGGTCTCACTCTATGAGTGACAGCAGGATCTTAAGCAAAACAATTGGTTGCAACTAAGTCACAAAGCTCATGAGTAACTAATCCTCTTCTGCTTGGGGTAGAAGCTGCAGGAGCAGTTTAGTGTCTCTTCAGCAAACTCTTTTCAGGCTGGGGGCCTTTAGGCAGTGAAGGTGCAGAGCTGACTCTGGGACCACACCTGCTGTCAGGGCTGTTGTAGTATCTGATATCTTTGGAATGCTGAGACAAATTTATCTGAAAATTCTGTAAGGAGATGTTGCTCTCGCTCAACAAAATTCAACACTCTCTATGGTCATGTTTGTTAAGCATTGGTTGGAGAGTCACAGTTACCTCATATTGTCAAAGTAAAAAAACCCCACATTTCATTTCCCCCTTTTTTTTTTTTTTTTTCCCAAGTTAGAAATAAGAAGGTGTAAGAAATCTGACAGAAGCCATGACCTCTGCTAACCTTTCCCTTTGGTGGGGCCACAAAGCATCAGCCAGGAGTTGCACCATGGGCTGGTGGAGTGAGGACAGAGGCAGGACCTGGAAGTCCCTCTGTGGACAAACCTTGCCTTCATCTCCCTAATGGCTGGAACAATAGGTTTTGGGGTCACCCTCTGTGTGATCATTTCGACCCATCATATTTCTGATGTCAATGAGGAGAGATCTTAAGAAGCTTTGTTAGTTTAATTTAGTCTTGGGCATCACAGAGTCAGGCCAGTGGCAAGGCTCTTTGACAAAGGGAGTGTGTGATACAGGAATATTCCTGTGTGCCTTCACACTGTTCCCTTTGGTACACAGCTCCCTGGGGCAAGGATACCATCACAGATACATGGGGAAGATAACTCTGAGTAAGAACAAGTTGTAGTGATGCAGTCTTGCTATTAATTGGGTTCTGTGGCAAATGAAAGGGACTGTGAGATGAGCAGCAGGAGAGGGATTTTCTAGGATATTCCTCTCCAACAGCACAAGACTGACTTAGTGCTATGGCAAACTGCAGAGACACAACAAGTGTTACTGAATTCCTATTTTACCTATTTATCTGGATTACAAGAGGAAAGGAGAAACAGGTGTTGTGGAGACAGAGGTATGGCTGCATTCTCTCAGGTTCTGAATTTTGGGTGCTTATCTTCCAGTATTGCCAACTGGATAGAAATAGAGGGAGCCATGAAAATAAATGTTAGAAAAAGATTTGTGGGTGGGATTTCCCCCTTCTTTGGGAAGTCTGCTTGCCAGTTTATGTGAACCAAAGCAGGGATAATATTTGTTCATCTGTAGTTTTGCTGTAATTATCTACACTTTACACCATATTAGTAAATCTACTCCAGAATATTATATTAGAATAATTAAGCTTTAATTATAAGAGAACTTGCTCAACAACCTTATTAATAAATCTTTGCCCAGATATGGGGGGACACTGCCAATTTTGGTGTGGATTAGCAAGGTTCTGCTTTAGTAATAATACTGAGTAGTCAATTAGGAATTTTAATCTTTAAAGTGCTTCCCAAGCATTAAATAATTAATCCCCAGAACACTCCCATGAGATAGGTAAGTAAATATTACTATCCCTGTTATACAGATGGGTACAGCCTGGGTTATACTATTCAACTAGACTGGCCTAAATCCACTGGGAGTGTAATTGCCAAAGCAGTGTTTAGGACTTGGGAATTTTGTATTTAAAAAGTGAAGAAAAGGTATTGCCTTCCTGGAAGCTCAAACTTATTGCCACAAAACTGAAAGTCTCATGCCATGTGCACCTCTTTCTTTCAAGACAGTGTTTTCTATTTCTGTATCGAGGGATAAAAGCTCTGCATATCTTTTGAAATAGAAATTTGCTATAAGACAGAAATAACTATATGCACTCTCTTATACATACACATTCCCTGTTATTTAATAGAAGGATGTTCTACTTTTCTGCCAGCTGCTATGTATTTATTAAATACTAAAGACATGTTTGTAAAGCAGGTTTTAATATTCAATTTTGCCCTTGAATAGTTTCTATCCATAGCAATAAAACATTCTAGAACCTTTGGGAGCCCATATTCAAATTGCCTGATGGTTTTAGACAAATTTTATTAACCAGTATATTGGT
Source organism: Pycnonotus jocosus (assembly GCA_013400435.1). Classification (NCBI taxonomy): domain Eukaryota; kingdom Metazoa; phylum Chordata; class Aves; order Passeriformes; family Pycnonotidae; genus Pycnonotus; species Pycnonotus jocosus. Next base: position 205,454 of record VWYP01022861.1, on the reverse strand, counting down.
TCATTTAGTTAGTTTTTTTTATTTTTTTCTTTTTTACACACCACAGGTTCCTGAAATTAAGTTGGTATTGCTAGAAATAAGAAGGTGGTATTGGAAATGCAGCAGGAATAAGAATGAATGTTTGCAGTTCCACCAAGGTGGTCACAAGCAGAAAGGGCACTTTTCCAAAATGACTATTGATTTTTGCATTCACATCAGATAAATGATATATGGGGTAGTTCAAGTTTCAAATAACACCCAACCTCAGCTCTAGAGATTTATAAAAAGAGCATTAAAAAAAGGATGAACTGGATTATCTGATCAGTACGCTGAACAGATAGGAGTACTTGGCTTCAAAGTATAGGCCAAGATGCTTTAGCCATTTATTAGACAAATGTAAAAGCTTCAGACATTCTGATAGAAGTAGAAAAATCAGTTTGTAGCAGACTTTAAACAGGAGACTTCTGAAGGCTATAACTATATTCAAACAATAACCCCACAGTATAAGCTCCCAATTTTTAACCTATGTTTTGCAAATATAAATGCAGTGGTCACCAGGAAGGGATGCCAAACCCATGGTGCAAGGAGGCACAGGCATGTGTCACTTGATCTGGAGGTACCTTTCACACTACCTGCATCTCTCCTGTGCCATATCTAAGTTCAAGTAAGCCTGCTGATCATCTTCCAGAAGTGATCATTTATACAAAAGGGAACAATTCCTTTGGGTGAGATGTGATCTTATAACAGACTGATCTAAGATGTTATGGTAGGGCTTCTCCTAAGGCATACTAGAATGGACAATTTATCTGTTCTGCATCAGGAAATTTGACTCCTTGCTCAGTGCTCTAATGAACGGTAGCACAGCCACATTTTTGGTTGGGATAAGCCTCATCAAAATGGACTTTTTAGGAAAAGTCTTCCCCTCTGAACTCTTTCATTAAAAAAACCTGAAATGGAGATATTTTATAACAACCATATTTTTATTTGACATGATACTGCTTTTTTATCAAGGGAGTATTTCAGTTTTGGTGTTGACAAGAACTGAAGTTCTTTTGATTTTCTTGATACATTATACTGAGGAAAAAATTCTGTTTCAACATTTCCTGCCAAATAAATGAGAACCATTCACAGCTGGGTGACTCTTCAAAACTAACTTTAGCTATATTATAGAGTATTTACATTTCTAGTTATTTCAGGAAAAAGACTTATTTCCTGTGTATGTTTTCCTATGGGAGGAAAAATAAAAATGATGCTCAGAAAGCTGAGGTTATAAGTATGTAGAACTTGTGTTGGAACTGCAGTTCATTGAGCTGAACACTGGGACTTGTAAAATGGCCTTAATGCCAGCCTGGATATCTAACCTTTCTGAGCTACATTTAGTGAAGAACAAAACAGAGGTAAGGTGAGAATATAAGGAATGGTGGAATTAACATTTCTATATGATGCAGGAACTTTGTGGCTAGGAGGTGTCTGGTGGTCACATCCACACTTCAAATACACAGGAACATTTCCAAATAGCCTCTAGATGTGTCCAGCTCTGCAGCAGCAAAGAATATGGATGTGTCTGAGTTCAGAAAAATCTTATTTATAGACACAGACCGGAAATAAGCTCTAACTGGAAACACATTGGTTAGATTACCTGGATCTGCATGCACAAGAGTGATCACTTAAGCCCAGTTTGGTGCCTGCTTGCTGGGGGCAGCAATTCTGTGAGCATCACACTTTGAATCTCAAAGGCTGGAAGACATAATTCCCTTTCTATTTCCAATCTGTCTGCTTCATTGTGTGAGACTGTCCTTATAATTGTAGCAATTGCACTACATTGTGCAAAGCCAGCAGCAGACAGAGTTGAATGCATCTGAACACTGCTGTGTTTTCTGTGATGACAGCAATCAATAGGAAAATAGAAAAAAAAAGTTTTTCTTTCCTTTTCCTTTGCTTTCCAGGTATCATATCTGTGACCTGACTCTGTATTACAAGTTAGATGTATCTGAACAATCTGTGTGTTTAGATCTGATTCTATGAGGAAAATTGCTTGAAATCAAGAGCAAAGAGCTTTGTGTAAATTCAGCATAACCACAGGGTTTAATAAATGAATATTGCCTTACAGCACATTTCAAAATGTGTTCAATTCTACATTAGTTATTTCCTCAAGAGGCTGCACATAAATATTGTCTGAGATCAGCACCTAACTTCCACCTTCTTATCGTTAATATTTTTGCAAGCCAAGTGCCATAAAGAAGAGGAAAATTATGGCTTAAACCCAAAAGTTTAAGACTTTCTACCTGAAAAGTCATATTCAGAAGATAAAATTTTGTCATGAGAAAAAGTGGATATGCAGCAGACCTTTGCACTAGCAGCAGTGTAACATGCAAAACTCATTATTTAGGATATTAAAATACATTTATAGACCGCATAGCTGCTTTGATGTCTTAGATCATCAGTTATGAAAGAAAAGTTGAATATTGTAGAAATTATTAAGTGAGCTAGCATGTAAGAAAAAGTTGGAAAATATTCTATTAACAGCTGTGAGAAACAAAATGCATTAGAAAGATAATAGACATGCAGAGTTTACAAACCGTGTCTTTAGGGTGGCCCAATAAGTAGAAATATGGGGACCCATGCTTGTCACTTTTCATGCACATGGAGAGACTGGAAGGTACCATTCCTAAAGGAAGGGGAGGAACAGCCTAGGACCAATCATTAGAATTAACAGAACCAGTGACATACAGACATTTTACTATTGTTAGAGCAGAGAGTTCTTAGTAAGTTTAGAACAACTGAGTGAAAAGCTTATATGTAGCAGGAAAGAAGTATTTCTGTAAAGCTAAGACAAATAAGCATGCTGTAAGTCTACATATTAGTGGATTATTGAAACTACTGTACATATATATATTCAGGACATAGATTCACCTGGTCTATGGATATGGAGTACATCTTGAGGTGCTTCCTGAAGGAGTCATAACAAATCAAAAGCAAAGGGTTTAATGCATTTAAGAACTGTGCCAATTTACTTGTATGAAAAATCCTTGTATTGGTATCAACTCTGACACTTTTGGGGATTTTTTTTGCTGAAGCAGGAGATGAGAGTTTCTTCAAGGCCCCTCAGAAACTACTTATTGCTAAATAACTTGTTGCTTTTATCTCTTGACCAGAAATTTGCATATACTGAAACTTTAATCTTCCTTCCTTAAACAGCCCAAACTGAATCTAAACTCTAATTCTGTAAAACCATCTGTGTGTAATGAACCCATGGGATGAGCTATGTGCACAACTTGGCATTGTGTGAAGAAACAGATTCCAAAAATCCACAGTGCAACCCCAGGACATGTCATGTAATAAAGCCAAACAAAGCAGGGGAAGAGAGGGAAAGGGTCTATCATTGTGTAGATCCATAAAGCACCAACCATCACCACAAAACAGAGATTCCTTGTTCTCCAAACCTCAGTGATTCCAGTTCCCACAGCTCTGTGTATCTGTTAGCATCACAGTGTGACCTAGAATGCTCAGGGCCAGATCCAGGTGTCTAAGATAGGTCAATGGAAAATTTTTCCAAAATCTCAGTCTAAATGGGCTGGGGTCTCTAGAAGTTATAACATCCTGCAGGAACTCTTAAGCAACTTAAAACTAAGTAAAAAAAAATGAAGTGAAACTTGATAGAAGCCTTATTTCAAACCTAACAGATGATTTTGTAGTCATGAAAGCAGGAAGAGAAACAAATTAGGTTATTCCAGATGCTCCTTACAGGTGAAATTCAGTGTTTTTGCTCCCTCTGCACTACCAGACAGAAAGCAACGGGGGCAGGGGGTTATGCCTTGCTGGAGGGATGGAGTCCAGGTGCTAACCTGCCTCAGCCTTCTCCACCTTTACACCCTGCTGGCAGCCATTTGATTATGACTCATTGCTTTCAAAAACTTCTAGGAAGTTATATATATTAATGTACTGTGAGAAATAAAAATTTCAGTCAGGAAAGTCCAGGAGCAGTGAGCCAGAAAAAAACAAGCTGCCAGAACTGCTGGGACTGAGAGTGAAACACCACAGGCTTTCCTAGGGAAAAGGATCATTCTCCAAAGACACCTAGCAAAAAGAATAGGTGTTCCCAAAACAACCTACAGTTTTCTGGGGCTGATCAATCATTAGAGGTAACTTGCTTCTTGCAGAACTCACAGCTGGACAGAGAGACTGATTTGTCAGCTTTACTTCCTCTTCAACTTTACTATTTTGGGAATTTGTGAACAATTTTCCAGCATTTTGCCTTTAAGGATGATACTTCATCCCAGTGTTTGGCTATGCAAAATACATGTTCTTCTCATGGTGTTTCTATAGCTATGGCTAAGGCCTGAAATACATAAGAATCTGTAATGAGGCTCCCACAGTGTGAACAGATGGATTTTTAGAACTGCTGCACACCCAGCAGCTCCTGCTGAAGTCAGTAACCCCTTAGGTAGGTGCACACACGGGAAATTAGGCAGCCACTGCAAGGAATGTCTTGATCCATCACTTTACTCAAATTGTTTTTAATGCTGGTGGGAGAAGTGCTCAGTTCTGCAGGGATGACTCTGGGTTTTGTGTCCTGTGACATGAATGAAACCTCACACTCTCTGCAGCCAGACTTCCCAGGCACCAAGTGCTTTTTGGGATCAGGATTCCCAGCAGTACTTCTAGTCTTCTTGCACATTAATATGATTTCTTACTATGCCTTGGTTCTCTGGAGAACTCAGCTGCCAGACTATTTCTGATGAAACATAATGCTGATGTTCTTCAGGTTTGGATGAGCTGTGATAATTCACCTCCCATGGAAGCACAGTTCCTCTGGCTATCCTTATCCTCAGCAAACGTGTTCTGAGATCCTGGGTGATAAAACATCTGTTTTCAATGCTTCTTTTGTTGCATCCTGCTGTGAAATCAGCTATAGTTTTGAAGCATTAATCATGTCTGAGCTCTTTCACTTATATTCTGATGGTAGAGCTTGCCTGCTACAAGGGGATTTCTGTCTCTGAAATGGTCTGGGATCTTTGGCATTTGTTTTCAAGCAAAATCAGCAGCTGGAATGGAGGTAAATGATGCATTTGCAGCATAGATTATTTCTTACCTGAGGTTTGAACAGCCAGAGGTTTCAGCTCAGCCAGAATGTTCCAAGATTGGAAATGGACAGATTTCCAGGCAGTATAAACACACATAACTCATTCAGGAGATTTATACCCTCACAGCAGCTCGTTCTTTGTTTCTTCACTAAGTGCTTTCTTGTTTTCAGTACACATTCTTTTCTTTCACATATCACTTTCTTATTATTGATGAATTTTAATTAACACTGCTTTTACTGATGTCAATCACATCATCCTTCAAACACTGACATTTCTTGCATTTAAGTACTTGCATTATATTTTGTACTAACAGAAGCATTGCACTGGAGCTTAAAACACAAGGAAAATCAAGAATACTGAAGACAATAATGTGATAGTCTTTGCTGTCTGGTTTAGGTAGCTCTGGATAAGTTTTCTCTTTTTTAGTGCAGTGGATCTGAGTGTTGCTGCTGTTGGAAAGGTCTTTAATCACAGCATTACTAAATCTGACTTGGGAAGTCTCTGACCATTTTGCCTGTCAAGACTGAGAGAGAATATCCAGGAGAGGACCCTGGTACACTTGTGTTATTGTTATATTTATCCCTAGGTTTCTGCTGCACACCACCATTGCAGTCCCAATGCCAGCTCTGTCCTCCAGCCTTGAATTTTTATACTCAACTGTAGCGGTGCCTTTTCAAATTATGTTCTGATTTTGTATTTCAGTTTTTTGTATTTTTACAGTTTTATGTACCCCAGTTCTCCCTTTGGTTCATTCCTATTTCCCCCCATGTATTTTCCTACCTTTTGAGTTGATTTCCCCCATCAATCAAAGGTGTTTTTCCCTCAAACCCCCTTGACCCCTGCCCCTAGGGCCTGCCTGTCATCCTGGAGACTGTCCCTAACTTCTGGAAAGTTCTGGGAGAGGCTCTAAGGGATTGGACAGAGCTCTGGAGAATCCCCTCCTTCCCTTTATGATTTGTGTACCCCACTGTCTGTCATATCTGAGAGCCACATCCTGTTGTACCTAATTGGCCCCTTTCCAAACCCATCCCTTACCCCCTCCTCCAAATAAAAGCCACGCTGACCGCCTGTTCCACACTCTCCTAGGCAGACATTCGGAAGTTGAGGACCTCACAATAAACCTCTGCAGCTGTCCCCTCTGAGAGTCTCCTCTTTTTCCTTCACCATCGCCGTGCTTCTCCCTGACGGGGGCCAAAAACCCACAAAGAAAGGCAAGGTCCTCCAGAAGACCGAACCCTACCCCCACGTGCCGCCTGTGTGCCGGGGCCAGCAAAAGAGGGCACACAGCGACACTCAAATAAATCTTATTTGCCATTGATGCTCTCCACAGCTGGACCCTGATGAGTATAAGAAATATTTCTGACATGTACTTGCTTAAAAAAAACCCCTGACTATTTCAGTAAAAAGAGCTCCAATTAGTCTTGTTACATCTCAGCTGTGAAATTCTGGTTGAAGGAAGAAAGAGCTACTAAATATTGAATAGTTTTCCTGCTGTCCTCAGGGCCACTTTGTCCTCAAGCCTACTGTCACAATCTTCTCTGCATTCAGTTTAACATTATTTGGAAAAGACGTTTCTGGGGGTCTCTGACAGATGTTCTTCACAGCATGATGACTTCATCTTGAGATCTGGCCTGCTTGAGACATGCCATCCCATTTTAATTTGTTCTGTTTTTAATCTCTGTTTTTAACTTGCTAGGCAGGCTGCTGTTGGAATTTAGGTGCACCTTCTGTTTGTTCTTAGACTATTTCTTACACCTTTGGGAAGTGATCTAGAGAGGACTTTAATTATTTCAGCTAATTTCAACAGGCATCTTCTTATTTTGCTTCCATTCTGCCTCCAGACTGGATACAATTCTAACACTTCTCTGCTTGCACACAGCACAGATTAAGAACTGCAGCCGTGCAGATGCTTTCCTTTGCTGTGATGCTTTCTGCAGGTTGTGTGGACACTATGAAATGCACTCCTGAACATTTTCACTCCTTTTTCAGTGCAATAGGAAAAAGGGGCTTTCAAGCACAGCTGCTTAGTTCTTCTCCTGTATGGAGGTGTAAGCTGGAGATGCAGCTTGGAAAATGGTCTGATTAAACAGCACTTCTTAGCAGCAACTTTTATTTCTCAGTAATTTGCATCTTTAAGCAACTAATGCTAAGTATTCCAAATGCCTTCCCAAATGGTGAACTTGGCTTTGAAAATACTGTGAAGTCACTGTGGTGTTTTCCGTTAGCACTAAAAGCTGTGTCTGGATTTCTAGTGGTTTATATGTATTTTCTACTTATCTTCTGTGGAAGGGAAGACTCGTGCACATTTTGGAAGATTTGTTTTCCTAAATCAATGATACTTACACTGAAGTTTATTTTTTAAAATTTTTTTATGTTTAATTTTTTTATTGGAATAATGTACAATTTTATAAGATTATATAAATAATGGAAATTTATTTTGGATTTAAGTGCCATTTGGAACTGGGACCTTAAGAAATTCACATTTGGAATGGATCTGAACTGCAAGAGATTCATTGCTCATCATAGCCTCCTGGATCTACCTTAGATTAAATTTTTTTTGAGAAACCAGAGAACTGCTGGTATATGGTTCTGCTACTTGAGAAGGATTACTACCATTATATCAGTCCTGGATGTTTGTTTGTTCTTTTATTTAAAATGATGCACCTCTTCCCATAAAACAGTTATGGAGGTGACCTGAATTTCTGTTGGAGGACTCTCTGAAAGGATTGCACATGACTTGAAATTCATATTAAATGTCTTAGTACAATTTTATCAGAGGCCCTGAAAGCCATTTTGGCTTTGTTTCTACTCACCAAAAGTATAAATTTTTAAGTTTATTATCAGATGAGTGGGCTATGGCCCATCTTTTCTGCCTTTATTTAGAAGCCCTTGAAAGTTGTAAAAAATGCAGCATACACTGTCCTGAGTATTGGCTTAGCCATAGAATTAGCTCTAGTTTAGAGAAGAAAATAGTGCAATTACCATGTGTATTGACAGCTGGGAAAGAACTGACTTTCAGTGCAGCTGACTTTAACAGAAGTATTGAATTTATATTGGCAACAAAGGCTCACCTGAACCTATAGTTAAGCCTAGTTATTTGAATTTTTATGTGACTATAATTTCTGATTCTAATGGGAAAGCATTCTGGAACTTCAAACGTAAAAGTGAAAAAGTTTAATAGAGTTTTGGACCTCCTAGCATAAAGAAGTTAAGGACTTTTCATTTAAAGAATAGCCCTTTTCTTGAGAGATTTAAGGCCCAGAGGTGCACATCATAGAAGTTACATAAATATATGAAGTTGTTACACCATACTATACATTAAGCCCTGATTTCAGTTTTAAAAAAAGTTCCTTGTCTTTGAAATTATCTTTGGATGATTTATTTTTGCTTTTTTCATTTCAGTTATGAAATAAGGTTTCTATATTTTCTAAATGACTCACACTTTTTGAAATACTTAAGAAGTCCCTCTGTAACAAAACATAAAAAGAATGGATCCACAAAGAGCAAAATCTCATGTTTTAAATGCTGAACTAGCTTCTAATTGATCATCCATGTATTTTGTAGGAGAGAATACATTGGGTGAAGTTGTCAAAGAAAGGAGCACTTTCTTGATAATGCTTAGAGTTTCAACCTGAGCCACTCAACTGCATGGCAACTAGATCATCTGCTGAGACTCAAAATGTGCAGAGAAGTACCAATAAGGAAGAAATTCCGATAAAGGAAGAAAATGAGATTTTATGGGCAAATCAGCAACTCCCAGCACGCTCAGAGATGTCCCCTAGGAGGTTTGTAGTGCTTCCTCCAAAGCACATAGTAAAAGCCACTGCCTGTGTCAGGAGGGCAGCAGATGACAGCGATGTACACACATGTCAGTAAGTCCACCTCTATACAGGTAAGCACTTAAGCCTATCCTTCATGGGCTCCAGGAAATTACAATATATAAATATCTGCAACTGCCACTTAATTAAAAAGCAATGTAATTAACTTATATAGCATCATGCACATATAAAAAAGTAAAGATGAAAACCCACCATATTCTGGGACCTGGCCTGTTCCACGTTTCAACAACAGTCGCACTCTCCTGCCACCAGACTTGATTAGCTCTATTGCTCTGGCATGTGTCATGTCCCTTGTGCTTTCTCCATTGATTTCAATTATTTGATCTCCTACCTGTCAGGTAAGAAGAATATTGAGTCAGACAGAATTGCAGTAAAAGGAGGCTTTCAGGAAGAGACATATTCAATGGATCACAGGTTACTTGAATGACAGACAGACACATCACGATAAATTTGTTCCTGTCTATCTGAGGAATATTACTGGCAGATCAAATAACCTCCAAAGTGAATTCTGAATATGGTATATCAAATGCTACTTGTCTTCTGCTGAAATCAGTGTAATGCCTTTGTAACTTGCCTCACATCTTCTGCATGTGGGAGGCTTTGTTGAATTGCTTGATATGACGGAATCACTGGAACATTACCTGTGCTACTCTGTAACATGCAGTGTTCTGTGAACCTAAGAAGAACTTTGTTACACTCAATGTTTTCATAGAGAAAAAAAAGAGAGGTTCAAAGCACAAATATAAACTTCCATCATTTGAATTTCCAAATCTCGGCAGTAAAGTTTCACACCAAATTCAGAGTAGTTATGAAGCAGGCTATTAAACAAAGAAAGGTTAGTGCTATGACACAGGACAAGCAGGTTTGCTGGAGTTCAAAGAGCATGCTTTGAACTATTTACCACAGGAGCTTTTTGCTGGGAGTAAGCACAGCCTGTGCCTGAACTGTCTAGTTAGAGCAGCTGACTCCAGGGTTCTGATTATGGATTTCTGCCACTCATCTCCTGGCCAGATTTCCAGTCAGAATTGGCTTCATTATTATTGTTCTGCTCTATTTCTACTGCAGTTAAACGTGGCACTGATGTCTGCATAACCCATCCACCCCAATTTCCCTGGCTTTGCCTCCAGCCTGCATGTTTTGATTTTGGCTGGCTTTCCATGCTGGAAACCTTCTCCTTCAGAAGGGGAGCAGTTGCCCTCCGCTGTGCCTGGTCAGAGCACAGAGAGCTCACGTAGGGAGCAGCATGGTACAGCCTGCTGTGATGCCCCTTTGTGTGAGAGCCTTAAACAAGCAACACGCAGAGGTGACACATGAGCCTCGTGTTGGCAGCACCACAGCCTTTGGAATTAGTGTCTTGCAGAAGCCTCCCAGCCCCCTTGGAAGGGCAGCCTTAGTGAAACCCAGAGGGAGGGATGATCTCCTGGTGCTGGTAGAGGTGCAGGTCCAGGTGATGGGCAGCCAAGAGTAAGGCTTGAATCTCATTTTTGTGGGTCAGCACACCCATTTGTCAGTTCCAGAGGAACACATCCCTTCACCAGGACCTTATCTGCCTCACTGTGCACCTACAACTTCCTTAAAGTGTGTTTTCTCTACATCAAAGCAACAATGCCTACACATCCTAGGGAGGAGATTATACAGGCTTTCAAGGTGATGTGCACTTTCTTTCCCTCTTACAAGACTGTCTTAACAAAACCAGCTCTTAGCTGGCCTTGGACATTTAAATATCTTCTATTTTATATGTTTTCTTTGCTACAACTATGCTTCTGTCAGCTAAAAGTGTAATCTTTCAGAGGTTTTCCTTCGTTCCTGAGTTTGAAGTATAGTATTTAACAAATAAATGTGCACAGTGTGAAATGTCAACACAACTCCTAGCATCAAAGAAAACTGAAAAGGATGTCAAGAAGTTATCTAGTCCTTACTGTTGCTCAGAAACAGAAAGAATGCTAGTAGAAGTACTATGGCAGTGTTTCTTAATAGGAATTAATAGAATTCATACTTTGCACACAGGATCCTGAGAGGATGTAGCTCCTATTGACAATCTATGCTAGTACTTTGTGTAACTAAAAAGTCATTGATCCAAATGAAACCTATTAGCCTTGCTAGTACATTTTGTAAATGCTGTAGAATTAACAGTGGGGGGGAAAAGTCAGAATTATTTTGTGCAGGATTAAATTTGCAGTGCAAATTTCTTTCTCAGCTGATTTTCTCTCTTATAAAGGATGCATTTGGTTGTACCATGCAGTGCAAAATTTAAAATATTTCTGATGGCCTTCAGGCCACACTGACACACAACACAAGTGCTCTTTGGATCATGGTGAGGTCTTCCCCAGGTCTGGCCATGCAGGACTCTCTGCATCCCTCTGACTTTTGGGGAATGAAGTTGGTGCACACACTTGGAGCAAAAAGGGAAAATCTGTGTTACCACTCCTGTAACACAGACAGAAGACAAATTTGTAGCATCCCCACAAGGATATTAGTCAGGCCAAATACAGATAAAATTCAATGAGATTGGGAAAACCTGTTTCTAAATGTCATGAAACAATTAAACTCCATAGAAATCCTGTAAAAGTAAAGTCAGATTTTCAGAGGCTTGAGGACAGTTCTTTTTTGTGTTACATTGCCTGCGTAGACCATATTTTGGAGAAGGTATTTAAAATGTTCTTGTTAGCGTGTCTTGAGAAAAGTGCCAGATTAGATCAAGTGAAAGAGGTGTTTTTAACACTCCTTGATGAATAGCTTTTAAAATTAGCACTGAAAGCTGTGTAGAGAATGTACAGTCCTTCAAATAAAATCCTTTGCACTCCAGAGCAAAAAGACAGAAAGATTTTAATACAATTTAATATGTAAAAAGGTTAAGTTAATGCCACATTTTTCCCTTGCTGTTTGCCTTCCTTCTGTTTTCACTGGTCACTATGCAGGAACTATCTTGTATTAATGTAACCTTTTCTGTATTTCTGTGAATTTGGATTTTTTTCTCTGTAGGCAGCATGTAGCTCATATTATAAAATATTGTAGCTGATTTGATATTTCTTTTTCTTATAAAATATTATGTGCAAATAACTTGAAAAAGCTTAAAAAAAGGCTAGCATCTTGGTTATGTGATGGAAGGAGGGGAGAGAAACAATTTTGCAAAAATTGTTGTAAAAATTCTGATGTAGAAATCTACATCAGAAAGGGTGAGACCAGAGGTATAATGAATAGTTGCAGGAGCAGTGGCTTAATTGTGTTCCTTGCTTTTGTGTCTTGTGGCTGACTGATGTACAGCTGAATTATACTGCCTTTGCAGCACAAGCCCAATTCTGATTAGATGAAAAAAAAAAACAAAGAAGAGAAAAGTTCGTAACACTCTTACCTTGAGAAAAGCTTCAATTAGACTTTACACTCATACCTGGAAACTCATTCAAAGGAGAAAACCCTGGCTGAGAAGTGGTTCCCCATGTGTCAGTAAGGTACAATTCTTGTTTTTATCCTGCAGTTAAACTTTGATAACCTTCCCTTCCTTTCCCTCTATGATGTAGATTTTCTTATGGCTGATATGGGAGCAAACCCTGCTGTGTGTTTTCTCTTTGTCCAGGCATTCAAATATGCTTTCTCCCTCAACTTTTCTATCGTGGAATAAATTTTTAGATTTGTGGAGCTGTTTCTGTCTTTTCTAAATCCAGTGATTTTTCTAGAGGATCTTAGATATACCCACATATTGAAGATACACCAAGGTGAGGCCAGAGGTAATTGCAAGCACAAAATCAGTGTCTGTTACGTGGGATCCTCATTTCTCTTTTAAGGATCAAAAGTTGNGAGGTACTTGCAAGCACAAAATCAGTGTCTGTTACGTGGGATCCTCATTTCTGTTCTAAAGATCAAAAGTTGATTCCTGCAGTTTATACCACACAACATTTCTACACTTCACTTCTGGATCCTTCCATATCTGTTTACAGCGCCCAAAGTGGAGATATTATGAAAGTGGGGGGTAGGTAGAACAGATCAAAATGATAACATTCTTTTCACATTACTAATTTTCACAGAACAAATTCTTTGCCTTTTTGTAGCATGTCAGATTTGCAACACATGGTCAGTTTGGATTCTGAGCAATTATCTCACATTTTACATTGTACATCTGATTTCTCTGCCCTAAACTGAGCACTGTGCACCTCAGTGAATTTTATCAGATTGACTGCTTTAGTATGAAACTTTTATTTTGAAACTGTCTGTTTCTCAAGGTCTTTTTAAACTTCCTATGAATAGTGACATATTGGCATCAGCAAATTTTATTTTATAATTTATCAGTGGGTCTCCAATTGATGGAATATTGAACTGAGTTGCTTTCATCCCAGATGCCTCAGAACCACACTTGTAATTACTATTAAGAAGCAAATCATTCAGAGTAGCCTTTCAGAGGAATTATTGTCAGTAACCATGTTAAAAGAGATTCCATCTAGAGCCTTTTTCCTCATCCTTTTTATGTGAATGTCATAGAATGCAGTGTTGAAAGGTGAAAGGAAGATTGTACATTCTCCTCACCTTTTTTCCACACAGAAATAAGAATGAAAATCAGACATAAGAAAGGAAAATTAGACTGGTGTGACAAAATTTGCTTTCCACAATTCACATGTCAGTGAACTTTTTGATAACTTGTCACAGATTGTTTCTGAGTACAAAATTTAAAGGAAATTTTCTTTATCTGACTTTAAAATAGGGTATGTGTTTTGCTTTATCTAGTCTAACTTTCTTGTCCTCCATGAATTCTTAGACATAATTACTATTACTCTATACATTTATTTACTTTAGTCATTGAGCATACATGAACATCAGCAAGTTCTGCATACTTGAATCTAAGTATGCTTTAAGCAGTTTTCTCTTTATTCTGATTTATAATTTTGTTTATGTTTCTTCTGAACATCTCAATGGGGACTGATACAAGGAAAACACTGAACATTTCTGCCATCTCCTCATTCTCATCAGGCAGTAGACAGCTTTTTTCCAGTTCTTGATGTTTCTTTAAACACATGAAACAGACGGATTCCCTTTCCCAGTCCCAGTAGACAAGACCTGATTGTGGGACACTCCCCAGACTGGCATCAGCTCTGCTTTTTAACCTTCCTGGCAGTCTTCAGCAAAGACTACAAAGCAGGAGTGATCCACCTCTTTGTCTTCCAGATGTCCACAGCAACTTAAGGGTGCAAGATAGCCTGGGAAGCTTGCCTGGCTGCTGCCTGAGCTGTATTTATTCTGAAGGAACGTGCTCTTTGCAGCTGTGAATCTGGAAATTTTATACACACTGATTTTGTGTTGTGTTTCTTTCTTCTTGAAGAATATGACCATTGCTGATTTTCCATGCTGTTTGTGATAAATACCTACCCAAACCCACTGGTTCTCCTCCTAACCCAATGCCACTTGGTAGAGCAGGATACTCCTCTATCATATTCTTACAATGTGCAAGGACAAAGTAAACACTGAATGCTTCACCCAATTAATGCTTTGAAATTTTAATATTAATGATTTAAATGTAATTATGAATGGATTTTGTGTGTATGGAAATGTTTCTTTAAAAAATCTGTTTCAGTTCAAGTTAATTCAGATGCTCCATCCATGTGTAAGAACAACTGAGCTATAAAATTGGGCAGCATGTTTTCTGGCAATAATGAGAAGATAATATTCCTAAGGAATGTTTAAGTGACATCACTATTGATAGGTTAATTAGAAAGAAAATTTTAAAGCTTCTCCAAATCATTAGAATAAAGTGCCTCAAGTACATGTGGGTTTATCCCCACAGCCTTTGTTCTGGCCATAATTTAAAGCAATTATTACTGGTCTTGTTAAAAAAGCTGACCATACACACAAACAGAGTTTCAGAAACAGGGTGAACCAGCAGGGAAACACATATAGCTTTAATGTAGTAAAGTGATTTTTCCTTGCTTGACTGTGCTTTTAAACCATGGATGAGAGCCTTGTGTACATTTGCCTCCGTTGGCACGTAAGGAACAGTCTCTAAGCAGGTGTATGGTTCCCAGTTGCATGAAATTAAATTAATTGTGTATGCACATTTTCAGTCTATGTTAAATCTAATGATAAAAGCAGCCTCAAATGATTTGTGTGGAGGGCATTGCTATCTGTCATTTTATTAATGCATTTTATAATTAAACCTCAGGAAAGAGACTAATCACATTTAATTATTTTTATATGGGCATTCTATTTTTATAACTGAAACACTTTTACATGTTATTTGTTGTGGTTGTTATTGACAATTGGTCCAAAAGGCTGAAAAATTGTCTGTACTTGGAGACAAAAAGGCGTCTCTAGAGTATTTATTTTGGTGAATTTCCAAGTACTGTCAAGCTGTAGTATCATTGCCTGGAGTTAGGCACAGGCTGGATATGTGCTGTGCAAATTTCCTCACAGCAGAGAATCTGTACTGCCTGGAAATCCCAAGTGTAATACAGAGCCTGAGCAAAGCTATGGGGTTTTGGTAATCTTGGACTCCCTCCAGTACATTTTAGGTATGTGAGCCTGGATGTCTCAGCAGGAGACATGGTATTTCTCTCTGGGGGAATTACAATAACATGTCCCCTGCTACTTTTGAACCAACCACATAAAAGTTTGGAGTAAAAAAGTCTTTTTTTCTGTGGCCAATCAGCTATTTAAGCAGCTACAGCTTCTTACCCCTGGAAATGCTGGGCCTTTTGTTCCCACAGAGAGGGAGTTTTGACTCTTGCCCAAAAGAAGGGGGAAAGAGGGGACACTGGACATGGTGCAGAGGAAGAAAAGGCCTTCACACCACTCCTCAGCAGGAGCTCTAGCTTTCTTTCTTTTCATTTTTTTAACCTTTTCCTGAGAGAGAGGGAGAAAGAGCAGTGCTATTTGAGAAAGAGACCTTGGAAAAAGGAAAATATGCATACCTGATTGTCTGCAAAGAACGGGGAGTGCAAGAGGGAAAAATGGAGTTTTCAGTCATGAGGGCTGAAATGACAGCAAGATTTCTGGTACTACAGTACACTTGATGCCTTTCACAACATTGCTGCAAAATAATCCATCTATGTGTGAAATAAAGCTGTCAAGGATAAAGGGAAAATGGATTGTCCTACTGTATTTGATACACTATTACTTTTTTTAAACAGAGGTGGGATAACTCATTATAGCATAATGCAATATTAATAACATGTACTTCACAATTACAATCAGGGATGGGAACCAATAGAGACTATGAAAAGGAAGAAGAAAATTTTCTGTTATCTTCTTGATGGTCTCAGACTGTTCTCATCAGGCAAAAGCAAAGCAAATTCAATATAGAACAAGCTGATTTTATAGATCCTACAGAGAAACTTGAGGATGGATATTCCATCATCCAAAGTTGCATCTACACAACAAAAGAGAAAATGACATCAACTCTGCCAAGATAAAGATGAAAACACAAAAAGACTTTGCGGAGGAAAAATGCTGAAATGTAAGATCTAAGAAGATATTTTCAAGCATACCAGAGGCATGGAGTCTGGCAGATCTCAAAAGACAGTTTGGGCACAAGGTAGAAAAGACTTTAGAAAACAGATTAATCCTTTGCATCAGTGTTCACTGAAGAGGAGGGCAGCAAAACTCCTACAGAGGGTCTGCTCACTGCAGGGTTGAGTGAGGAACTGACTCCAACAGCAGGGTCCGTGGCAAAGATTTTATAACAAACTGATGAAACAGAGAGTGAGAAACCACCAGAAGCAGATGACTTTTATCCTCAGTTCTAAAGGAATTTGGATATGAAGCTGTTCAATTATTAGCCATAGGATATAATCTACTGCTTAAATCAGTAAATTGCTGAATTTCAAAGGAATGGGAAGTGGCAAGTGTGACATCAGTCTTTAAGAACGGTCTTGGAAAGTAACCAAGCGAGTCTCATGTTCAATTGAGCAGATGGAAGGAAGCAATAAGGATGGTGAGGCTTAGCTGGCACATGGATAATGATGATATAGTGGGAAAGGGTCAGTGTGGCTATTGTAGAGGGAAGCCATTCCTTACAGATCTATTGCAGGTCACTGGAGCTCTCAATGACTATACAGATTAATGTGATCTGGTTAGTATATTGACATTTTCAGAAAGCTTTTAATAGTAAAGTCTCCAATAGCAGCTCTGCTGTGGGATGAAAAAGAATGGGGTCTTCTAGGCAGGAGATTAAACTGTAGGGAAAAAAGTGCTTTAAATAAGTGGTCAATTTTCACAATCAAAAGACTTTACCACAGTGATTATTCTGCTCAGCATACTTGCAAATGGTGTGGGGAAGAGCTGATAGGGTTTGCAGACAGCACATCACTATGCAGTATTGTCATACCTAAACTTAAAAGCTCTGAAAAAAGATGGCACAATCCTGTGTGCTAAAGCAGCACGTGAAATCCAGTAGTGCTGAGTGCTAAGCACCAAGTATAGTACATGTGGAAAAAACTACCTACTCCATCACTCTAAATCAGCCATCACCCCTGAAAAGACAGATCCCACAGTCCTTGTTCTTAGCTCACTAAGCTGAAAATGCCAGCACAGCCAAAACCCCAAACAGAATTCCAGCTGTTAGGGGAAAAGTGGAGAATAAAGGAGAAGCCATCGCTCTGTCATTTAGGAGTACCAATATCCTGAAAACTGCAAATTGTTCTGGTGCTTCCACTTCCAAATGAATGTGATGCATTAAGAAATGGTTTGGAAGAGGCCAATGAGGCTGGTCAGGGGTAAAGAACAGTTCCCTTTTGATGCAAGATGAAATACACTGGTAAGGTTCAGTGGAAAAAAAGCGGATATGATATAGATCAATAGAATAAAGAATGATGTGGAGAATGATGAAGTAAGGTTATCATAACTACGAACAACAAAAAAAGTATTTTTTCCAAATAATGCAAGCACTTAGACTTGGAATCCATTGACGCATTATATCTGGAATGTCAAAAGCTTGAATACATTCAAATAAAGGGTTAAAAAATAGTCCTAACACTGAGTCCTAGCATAGAACGGTCTATAAACTTCTGACTGCCAGGGTCTTGGATGTTCTATGCAGTGAAGAATCATTTCATACTTGTCCTACATTCCTTTTCTCAGCATCCTTTGCTTGTCCTTGTTGGAATGAGGATATTTGGCTGGTGGGCCATAGCAATGGGCCTCATATCTATCCTTTTACCTTCACAGATGACCTCTCCCAATTTCCACTTGTCGTGATTTGAGAAAACACAGAAGACAAGTCGATGCCTATGTCCTCCTGTTGCTGAACACAGTGTTTTAGTTAACAGAGCAGCATCATGTGGTGTGCTCATATTTTTCTAACACTTGATTCTTAATTTTTAAGTTAGGGTTAATTAATTTTTTAGACCGGAAAACCTTAATAAATATTCCATAAATCCCAAATTTAAATATGATGCCTGCTTGCCAACTATTTTAGTCTTAAAATTTAATACTAAACTATTTTTATCAAGATTGTTAACTTGGATTTTTTTTCCACAGCTGGCTTGAAAGATTTTGCTGCTAGTCACAGAGTTAGAAGAATGCTTTGAATGTACCAAACTGGATACAATTTTGCAAGAAAGATGTTAATTAAGTGTGTGAGAGGAATTCTCCTTACCTTTCAGCAAACAAATTCTAAAAAATACACACAGATTTTTTGAGAAATGCTGAATAATAACTCACCTACAGTTAATTTGCTCTTGATTTATTAAGCTTTTATACTGTCAAAACATATTCAGGATCCCCAAAGGCCTCTGTTTGCATTTCTTTGTTGTGCAGACAGTAGAATGTTGATCAGCTTTATGTCTGCATGTCAATATATTCTTCCTTGAGCTCTGCCAATTACACTTATCCAGCACTGAGCTCCTCTTGCCACAGGCTGGCATCCTGCTCATATGCCTGAGTGTCCCAGCTGAATTCTCTGAGTTCAGATCAATCACACCTGGTCTCACTACAAGTGATGTTGGACAGTGATGTATGTAGTAGGGAATTGGAGTGTGAGTTAGATTACCCCAAAGGGACATGCAATTCAGTGGGAATACCTAACATCTTCCTGTACTGTTCAGATGGATCACAAATCACAGAATAAATGGATGGGACTAAGAACATCTTTGTCTTTTTGTTCCATTGCAATGACAGTGTTGACATTCACTGAATGCTTATTATGAAGGTAAGATTTATATTACTGCATAAAGTAAGCCAGGTATGCTGCAGGTTTTAAGAGTAAGTGCTACTTATGTAGAAAAGGTGGGCTACTTAACTGGCATGAATCACTCTGTGGGCATTTGTCTTCCAGATACGTGCACAAAACCTTAGTCGAGCTGCTGGTGGTGGAGCACTGTATGCTCCTGGGGTGTACTTCTGCCCCCGATGTGTGGGATTATTCCAAATATTAGTTACTTTTCAGTGAAGTTTCTGACAGCCTTCTTAAGCCCTCATTGATGTCAAGGGTTCAGCAGCTGGATCCCTACTGTGCCAGCACACCACACATGGAGAGCATCTTTCTGGCTCTTAGGACCTATCAATGCTCCTCCTACATTTGTGTTTGCTGTGATTAAAGTAAACTTGCAAAGAGGCTTCCCAGCAGCAATATCCACTTTCCTCCAATATTCTGAACATAAGACTTCTCTGCTTTTAGGACCTGGAGAACCTGAGGATTTTCATGAGCCACTCAGCAGTATGTCATTCTTGTACTTTCTTTTCAACCTAAAATAGGGTTCCAAAATATGCTATATCAAAAATTACAGATTAAACTGGTAAAACTTGCATCCATTTTTGGATACTAGGATTGCCTTAAATGTTTGTAAAATATCATGACTGATCAAGCTATTCCTGCATTCTTCCTATTTTCTTGCTGCAGCTTTCTTGATTGGATAAAGAAGTGTCAGTATGTCACCTACTCTCTTTACCATGTGATAACTATTTCTCTCTAATTTTAATGCTTTTTGCTCTAATCACCCTCAAGCTGAGCTGAGCTACTTCTTGCTAACTGTACTTACTGATTGCAGTCTTAGATTGCACTAAGATCCCTACAGTTTGCACTGCAGACTGTAGGAAATCATCCTTTAATGTGGGACTAATCACTGATGGAGAATCCCAAATAGATGCTCTGTTCTTCATTAACAAGAAATCTCAGAGAGGCTCTACACAAGTGAGGAGTCAGTGCAGACTGTGGGGTCTGCACGGCAAAGTGTTTTCAAGGATTTCCATTTACTGTAGAGTAAGAAATTGTTCATTCTTCCTTTTAAGATTTGATTTGATTTGATTTGATGGTCATTTACAGAAAACAATCAGTCCTGTTGATGACCAGTGCTTTTTCATATTTACCCATTTTCCATACTCCTTTAGCAACAGGACTACAAACAGCTGAGATAACCCTGCAAAGACTTTGTTCTGGAAGGACTGAAGAAATACAACAATAATGTATGGAGATCAGAAGCACAAATGTTAGAAGGTTCCTATGTATGAAACTCCAGGAACTACATGTGGTATCTGGTAAAAAATTTAGTTGTGCCATAGGAATCTAACAAAATGGTATGTGGTAGTCCAAGCATTTCTGTTGGATTTTGTCTTTGTCATCTCTGAGATGGAAGACAACAACAACTGAAAAGTAATTTTAAAAAAGAATGAGGATACTTTGCACCTGTTAATATGGACCTTTAAAAAGTGTCTATGGAAGCTGTATTACATCCAAGCCTCAGAAAGGGAATGATCCCTCATTTGGTCGAAACAGATGACTGATCAACTAAGAACCTTAAAATCAAAGGCTACAAAAAACAGATACAGTGATTTAGTGACTAGATGAACACCAAGCTAAATGTGTGCAATACCTAGGAAAAAAGAAAGATGAAATGGAAACACCACCATAATGAAACGAGAGAGAGAGACTTCTGTTTTGCATGGCATAAAAGAGTTTCCAAACACTGTAGGGTCCTAATTACTTAATCTCTGATTATCTATTCACTGAACCCAGAACAACTTAAGCAATCTCAGGGTGCCCTGACTTGAGATGTTTGGAAATGTCATATTCCAGATTTATTTATGTTACCTTGTTAAACTCCACAGCTGTACACCATTTAGAGAGCCCAGATGCCTACACACCACCTGATCCTTTGAGAAGCCTGAAGAGTCTTGATGGTAACAAGTTTATTCTGTGAGACATAGTTAGCTGTAGACAACTATTACATACCACCATGCTGTTCAGAAGCCTGGACTCCAGACTTTTCAAAGGGGACTTAGAGTTATTTCTCCTTTGTCTCAAGAGAGGGCTTTAGGATCAGATTATGAGTTTGGTAGGAGCTCTGTAACTTTTTCGCAAATATGATTTAGGACATATACAAAGAGGAATATGTTAGTTTTGAACATTGCTGAATGCTCATAGATGGGTTTTGACAGCAATTTGAAATGTAAAATTTACGTCCTCCATGATTTGAAACTTTAGTTCTGTTTCCTTCCAAATAAGAGACAGACTCCCTCTTTCTGCCTGCCTTTTTTGATTCTTGGCTCTTAAACACCCAATTCTCCCCTTTTGCTAGGAATAATTCTTGGTGTGGGTGGATGAAGGTTTCTGAATAACCACAAATAAGGTTGGTATGAACTTTATTATTATGGAAAATTATTAAATATACAAACTGTGCTGGTTTGCAGAAAGCCATGAACCTGACCACAGCATAGACTGTTTACTGGCCTGAGCATCACTGCTCTGCTCACTCAGAAAGCTGGAACAACCAAGCAAGGCCACACAGACTCTTATGCAACAACATAGAAGCTCATAATTGACACTGTAGGAGCCTCCTGCCCATTGTGCCTGGTTTTATCTCCAGCTGTGTATGACTGAAACAAAGAGAGAGATGTGAACCACAGAAATGCAGCAAACAGGAAAAAAGACTGAAAAGTCAAAGCAGAACTGCAGAGCATGGAAGATACAGAATTCTGCTGTGCCTGGATTTCAGATGTCTGTCCTGCCAAAATATAAGCAAAGTAAGCAGTAAAAAAGGAAAAATAATGTAGCATAAAGAGATATCAGGAAGCTGGAGATAGGGCTAAATGCTGCATGAGGACTGAGAAAAATGAGTTGACACGACAATGAAACTAGAAATGTCAGAGATGAGATGTATGGCTTTTGTGGAAGATGTGAAAAAAAGGATGTAGCTCACAAAGTGACAAAATGACACAGATGTACACTGTCTACAAAAAAGCACATTTCACCCTCATTCTTCAGGAATTTCATGTTATTCTGGACCTTTGCAGCCCTCAGCCACAGGCTCTTTGTTTGACACTGGTTTCAATAAACATGCTGGCTGCTGGAGATATCATTCAGGGCAATAAGAGATCTGTTGATCATATCTCATGTCTAGCAAACACTACAACCATGCTTAACAATTCCCCTGAGAGCAGCAAGGAACTTATCCCTTCCTTCCAATACAGGAAGGGATAGAAATCTGCAAGCAGAGTTCTGCCAATCATTGTCCTCAGCATGAGGCAAGAATAAAATATAAGTTAGCATGAGCCTTATCTAAATAGACCTGTAAAATTGTTTCCAGTAGTATCTGAATCTTCAAGGGCTGTGGGGACTGTGGTCCACATTGTTTGTGTTATGTCCCTTGTCTCTGGTGACAGATTCAGCTCAATGTGACTGTCACTGACAGAGTGTGTGTCACGTTCTTGCCCTACTCTGAGACTGGGCCTTGCAGCTTTATTTTTAATACTGCCATCACCA
Organism: Pycnonotus jocosus; assembly: GCA_013400435.1. Classification (NCBI taxonomy): domain Eukaryota; kingdom Metazoa; phylum Chordata; class Aves; order Passeriformes; family Pycnonotidae; genus Pycnonotus; species Pycnonotus jocosus. Next base: position 182,874 of record VWYP01022861.1, on the reverse strand, counting down.
ACTAGTTTCAATGTTTTTCCCTGATGTTAGGATTGCTTGAGAAATGGAATGCTGATGTGCTGAGATGTCTGCCATTCTGGGAAAAGATAACAAAGGCACTAATAGTTCTCTGAACATTTTTCATGGTTATCTTAATATATCCTTTTCTTATGGAACAAAGATGTAGATAGGTTTTTCAGAATTCACCATTGCAGCTTGCTCTCTGCTCACCTGTCAGAACTAAGCCAGTATTTACATATATTAGATATATTTTATATATCTCAACAAAATACACTGTCAGTATTTAATTCCAGTGTAGTGATGAGGTTCTCCCTTACAGCAGTCTCTGTGAGAAGCTGCCATATATCTTATGCATAAATTGCAGTACAATCTTGCCACAGTTAATTGTGGTGTATGACCTGACACATGATTTTATATGTAGCTGCACTTATGGCTGTGGTTCTCCAGCACTGGTTGAGAACAGTTTAACTACCACATGGGCTGAGGATGCATGCAAAGAATCAGTTTCTTGTAAGACCTCTGGGTCCTTTGATGGGCATTTCCTTCCCATGTTTGGTGATAAATGAATTCAAGTTAAGCTAAGATATACACTTGGGCTTTCTGCAGAGTCTCTGGGCTCAAATAAAAATCTTAGTACATGTGAAGGTGCCATGACTGAGTGTAACAAGACCACAAAAGTTTTAAACCTGCTTTTAAGGTAATAATTTTTTGAAACTCAAGACTTAATGCAGTGTCTATCTAGGCTGGAAGAAAGGAATCCCTGAGTAGAAGAGCAACAGGATTGGAAAACTGATGAACTCTGTATGACATCAACTCACTGCTCTTCCACCTCTCCAGTTCCCAGAACAATTGTGCAGAAAATCAAAGCAGAAAGCTTCATCTGTCATGAAGTGCAATTAAAGACGATTTTAGATCCTGTAATCCTAAAATGGGGTGTTCCTTGGTGAATTTGTTTCCAATAAAAACACAATGTGCCTAGCATGCCATCCCCAGTGGGAAGGGAGACAAGAATAATAATCCAGTTATGACTGGAAATGGTGATGTGATAACGAACTTCATAAAATCTTTTTCCTTCTTACATCAATATTTACAAATCCAGACAGTTTTGGCAAGGCCATCATCACTTCTTGGGCTTGTTCAATGAGTCTGTTCTCTGTCTGCTCACAAGTCTCACTGAAGTTCATAAAAGCCTGAAGATCAAACTGAAATTTTCATAATGATGTCCTGATTTGATGTCACTTTCTTCATCTTGTTTTATCATTGCTTTCTTGTTCAATTTCTCTTTGCTATCATTGGCATATCATATTCCTTCCATACTTACCTTCCTCAGTAATGGATCTACTTTTATTTCTTACATCTGTTTTCCATATAATCATAGCTTTTACTTTAGTATACTCTGCATCTGTAATGCCTAACACTTTCACATGTATTTAGACCTTAGAATGTTTTGAATGTGTGATGGTGGACCCTCATATTTTTTTAACACATGTCCAAGTGGAATATAGCTGTTGGGACTCATTCCATCACTGTTGTTTTGCAGTGCCCACCAAGAGAGTAAACACACAGACTTTGATTTCCCTACCCAGAGCTGGCTTCAGTTTGAGATTTCATTTCTTCAATTATACAATTTTATAAAACCACTACTATAGCTTCAGCTCTATTGCTTTAAGGTAATTATTTTATTTATTTCTGTAAAATAGGGAGCTTTACGTCAATATGAATCAATCTCTATCAAGGCTTTTTCAGGCTATACATAGATTGAAAATAAAATGTTATTGGTGAAATATGTTTGCTATTACATCTAAGTGCTCTGCAGGTAGCATGGTTCATTTTATGATCTATTTTTTGCTAAAACTTAGCTGGTTCTTTCTTTTCTTGGTTTTGTGAGTGGGAATAGGGCTGGAGTTATGTGCATTATTTCTTTTTATAAACATGATCTGCGCCTTGTGGTATCTGCCTTAACATTTCTCTGTAAAGCTTCAGTTAAATTAAAGAAGGCTCCTCAAGGAGGAGGAAACAGCAAGCAAAACAATAATGGAGACAAGGTCATCAGAAGAACTCTTAACTGGAAAGTGTTCCGATAAGATCCTTCCACAGAAGCATGGTTTGTATCCCCAGTGCTGAAAGCCTAGGATCAGAGAATTGTGTCTTTAATGACAATGGTATCTAAAGCAAGGAGCACTGCCCTGATTTTTGCATGTTTTGCTGGAGAGGTGCACCCATGAAACAGAGAGATACAGAGATGCAACAACCAGCCAAGAAGTGTGAATGAACCCATATTGCTAATAGCTGATGTAAACTGAGGAAAGGAGATGTGAGTACAGAACTCTGCTTCCTTTGCTCACCTTCCTATGTAATATATTTCTTTCAACATTTTTTTTGTTTGTTTCTATTTTTTCTCTTTTTGTTTTGAAGCTGTTTCTTGAGCTTCTGCTGTCCATCAATCACAGGTCACTGAATATAAGAACCTTTCACATTTCAAACCTATTTGTCAAGTTAAAATGTCTGTTAGCCAAGAGAATAAAAGAGAAGATTCAGTGACAAGGATGCAAGGTAGAACTGGTTCCAAATAATGATGCTTTTAAAAGGGAGAAAAAAAAATCCCAATTAGAGGTATCTGCTCAGAATAACACTTGGCTGTATGTTGTGGCCACTACAATGAAAAAGCTTTAAATCAAGTTATTTTAGAAACTATATTAGAAGTATTCATTAAAGCATATAGAACTTTTCCTAACGCAATTGAAAAAACCCTGTGTATTCATGTTAAATACTTTCTACGTTTTGGCTATACAAAAAAAAAATGAATAGTCTAATTTCAATCCTTAGTACTAGTTTGTTTAAATGATGCACAGATTTTAATGTTCATTTTCTACCTAATACAGGTTATTATTTGAAATGAACCCTCTTCAATGATGTTCTTTTATTTTTTTTCTGTATACTTAGCCATATGTTTCCAAATATATGATTCCAAAGCTTATTAAAAGCATAGCTTTTTTCTCCATCTTTAATCACATCATAGCTACTAATGTACATCTTGCAAATGGCTTCTCATTAACAGCAACTGACGATAATACTAAAATAAAGGAAAGAATGAAGACCAGAGAGGATATTCTTAAACTAAAGTTCTAGCTGCAGCATGAAATCACCTATATTTCACACAAAAAATGCAGTGGGAGTATACCTCAATTACCAGCTGCCTGCCTGACTGCCCCACTGGTTTTCCTGACACAGGGACTGCTGCTGCCACTGCTGTCAGTGCCAGGGGCTTGCACTCCGTGATACAACTGAGGACCAACTCAATTTTGCAATTCTACCAAGTGGACAAGTTTAGAGTCATTTTGAAGCACAGCAAAACTCTTGAGTTATACACAGAAAGACAGTGCTCTTTCAGTAAGACATCAGATTTGATCAGATTGTTTAGACTGTTAAGCAGAGTAAGTGTAACAACCATGACATTTGTAAAATCTGTTCTTACCACTGTACAGAACACAATTTTCATTGCCCATCTTTTAAATTAAATATTGGTTGAACATAGTTCACTGCACTAATTAGATACATAAACAAGTTTTTATGTTGACTCTTGGTAGTCTTGCCTATGTTCCCCTTCTCCTTTTAGTGTACTAACAATTCTGCAAAGTATCAGCAGGCCTGGATGAGTTTATACCTTGTCTTCCTCACAACTGGTCAGAATAAAAGTCTCTAATTTTTGATTAGGTTATTTTTCCTATATAGACCATGTGTTTGCTTTTTTAAAATCATAATCCCTACAAGCAAGAGTAAGATCAATAAACAAATTTAGCAAACACTACAAAGGTGACTTGGTTAAATTAATAAAATAACACAGATGAGGTCTTACTTTTCATAGTTTTCTAATATAAGTCATACAGTGATCACTTTACTTTTGTGATTAGAGACCCAAATGTTAATTCTGTTATTATTATTTAAGAAACATCAAACGTTGTTTGAGATTTTTAAGTTGTGTAGATAAGAGTGAAAATAATAACGATAAAAAATTATAACACAGTAAAATATATTATCAGTTAGAAGTAATACATTTATTTGCGAAGAAACTACAGGGATCTACTATATGTATCAACTAATTTCTTGAACTCCTACAGAATGAGTTTATTTTATAAGAGGTATTTGACATTATTTCTTTAAAACTTGATCAAAGGTGAAAAAATACTTTCTCTTTGACCCCATCATCAAATATATCTGTAAATGTTGAAAAAAATGTCACAATGCATTTTACTCACCCTCATCCTTCCATTTCTTATTGCTGGTCCATCTTCTGCTAACCTCAATACATACAAATCCATTTTGTACTCCCTTCCTCCTCGAATACTAAACCCAAATCCTTTGGCTCCTTTCTCCAAATCAACAGTGAAATAATCAAAGTCCTGTACAGACAAATACAAAATGAAAGAAAATTAGCAATATGGACATTGTGATATGCATTAAGAAAACTTTGAAATAGATCTCTTAAAAAATGTATTGATTCACTTGATATAAGCAAAGGTCCACAGAGGGGTCTGGGAGGGAAATTGTGATGTAGCTTCTGATCCATTGTCAGCCAAGAGTGCAAGATCCATGGAAGCAGGAGAAAACAAAGAGCAAACTTGGGTTGTGCAGTCTACTGATGAAAAAATTAAACTGAAGATGCTGGGAAACAGCCAACCTAAGCATCTCTCTGGATGCTAAGAAGCATATTATAAGGTATGCACATGGGGATAGAGATTTGCTCTTTAGATACTGAAATGCACAATATTTTCATAGAGTTCTTTGGATCCCATTTAGGAATTTCAGTATTTTTCTCGATATGTTTTACACGTCTGATTTTGAAAATATGGACGAACAAAGCACGATGGTTCCAGCATATAGTGTCCAGAAGTTTACAGTTTACAACTTAATGCTTTTTGACCTCTGTTTTTCCTGCTTTTATGTAAGGAGAAAGGAAGATTTTTTCCAAAGTATGAACTTTGAGCTAAATCCTCAACCTTCAAAACTGTCAGTAAATATCTGTCATCAGAGGAGTCATGTCCAAGGTACCATAACTCTTCATCTAACTCATCATCTCTTTGAATTTGTCAGACTGTGCTTGATGTCAAAGAAACTAGTTGCAGGGGCTAGTTTCTACTCATCCAGACTATTACCAACAGAAATTTAACTTTTTCAGTCAGGATTTTCATTGCTTTATTTATTTGTTCAGATTAGATAAAATCTTAAATTTAAAGAATGATGTCGAAGTGCAGTCTGACCCAAGTACATTCACCATAGTTTGATGACTATATGCCAAGAATGAAAAAATTCCTCTGCTGATGAAAAGGCTTTTTATGTTAGAATTTTTATTTCAACTCTCTAGTACCTTAAAAATGGCATTTATTTTACATTACAGTCATACAATTATAAACATAATGTTCATTTACAGATCACACAGTTACACATTAATATTAACGGTTGGAAATCCTCTGCAGAGAAACAGTGACTCGGAGTAAAAGCTTTTAATGTGCCTTTTACCTTCGGTGGTGGCATCTTCCTTATCAGTACCTGTGACCTGACCCTACAGACCGTGCTGCCCTCTGTCCCTACTGACTCTGCTCCCTTCTGTCCCTACAGACCCTGCTGCATTCTGACCCTGCAGACCCTGCTGCATTCTGACCCTACAGACCCTGCTGCCTGCTGTCCCTACAGACCATGTTGCCTTCTGTCCCTACAGACCATGCTCCCTTGTGTCCCTACAGACCCTACTGCATTCTGACCCTACAGACCCTGCTGCCTGCTGTCCCTACAGGCCCTGCTGCATTCTGACCCTACAGACCGTGCCACCTGCTGTCCCTACACACCCTGCTGCATTCTGACCCTACAGACGGTGCCGCCTGCTGTCCCTACAGACCCTGCAGGGTGTAGGAGCTCTCAGGGTGAGTGTCCCCGTACCTGGGGCTGCCGGTACTCGGACAGGGGGTACTGCCTGGTGTCGGGGGAGTGCTGCCGGTACTCCATCAGCGGGGGCTGCCTGTAGTCGAGCGGCGGGGGCTGCTGGTAATCCATCACCGGCGGGTGCCGGTAGTCCAGCGGGGGCTGCCGGTAGTCCGTGGAGGATTGCCTGTAGTCTGTAAACGGGGGTTGCCGGATGTCAGGCTTCACGTCCTGCCTGGCTTTTACTTCTGACCTGTAGCTGAGGAGAAGGCACGACGGCCGAGTTTCAGAGAGTATCAAACCATTCAGAGTGCGCATTGCATGCGATACTGAGGAGGGAAGGCGAGCTGCCTGGCTGCAGAATTGCCTGGAACAAATTCTCACAGAGAAGCAAAACTTTCAAGGGTAAATAGTCGAGGCATCCAAAACCGGTGAGCGCTTTTGAAACATGGGCATAAGCAATTTTCCCTCAGGTCATGCCATGCAATTTTCCAGTTTGTACCAGTGAGATCAGGATTAGACTCAAAGGGACAGAAACAGAAAAAGCGTCTTGATTCCAACTTACCTTGCCTATTTTGAAGATGAAACTGCATGTGAAAACCCCCACTATACTCACCACAAAATAATTCACTGAGTTTACAAAGTGCTTTTTTCCAAAATTAATATTTCTATAGAATAAGGGGAATATCAGCGCAGTTTATATCCCCTTTCATCGACATGAAATATTATTGCAAGCTTTCAAGGTTAAAAAAGGATAAATTCTCTGTTTTAGCTGTTACCTTTTCAATGAAAGGTGTCTTTGATATAACATATAGTGTGTGTTATTTTTATTATACACTCCTTATGATGCTAAACGGTTGGAAACTATGTCAGTAAAGCCATGTCAGTAGTTATGCACAGAAATAACACAAGGTGAAAAGAAAATAAATTTAGTTCTGAGGAATGAATAGCAAGTAAAATATTGCTGTAGCTGGTAACTGGTTACAGGGAGGTGGGTCCTAAAATTTAAAAGAAAATGTGGCTTTCTGAGGTACAATGACTAGTTATTTACTCTATTCAGACAGACTATAATTCAATGACTATAATTTACTGTATTTATTCCCTTAGCATGTGGAAATTAGCACATAATGGCACTTCAGGGTGAAGTAAAGGACATTCCTTAAGGCAAACTTCCCTACCTCAGCCATGTGGTGTGCTCAAGATGGACAGAGAAAGTCCTGAACTCTTTTAACAAAGTAATTCTGTAATAGTTATTTGGGTTATATTTTAATAAAAATATTCACAGAGTGGATGTTCTTACACTCTTCCCTAGATGCCAAAGGAAATATTTATTTCCTATACAGGAAATAGACATTTCAAATTCTGGTTTAATAATGGACTGGAAGTTTTCAGTCAACCAAGTGACCATGTCTGTTCATGGACACATACAGATACAGAGACACTTATAGACTATGAAAGGGATTTTGAAATGTACTCATTGGTTACAAAACTACATTCTGAAAAAATGAGAGCACTGTTTTTGATTATGTCGATTTATATATAAATCCTTTATATAAAAAGGAAATCTGAATCTAAATGTTTCAAATTGTCTGATATGTTTCAAAACATCACTATTTTATTAATATAGTTACAGTGACATTATGGATAATCTTTCTACACAATAGTCTTAATAATCTGAATGTCTAATCAGACACAAAAACATTGAAACTATTTCCCTTTGACTTTTCTGAGAGGATTAAAATAGGTTGCTGCCATGTGTTCTTTTAAAACCTGTACATAGCATCTATAATACCTGCATACATACATGCAATCCTCTTACTTTCTTTACTCAATATCATGATCCTGTAAAAAGAAGATAGAGGACAAACAGGCTTACTGTGATACTGAGCCTTGTTAATACTGGAAGCAAAAAACCTAGTTAATATTCCTCAGAGTTTTAAAATCTTATTTTGGTAAAGAAACAATGTATATGGCTATACAAACAAACTGTAATTTAGCTTATAGAATCTAGTGAAAAATAATACTATATGGACTAGCAATAGTTGGCCTTTTTCTGAAATAAGAGTAATCTTTATGCAGGTTCCCAATATATGGCCACAGCTGCATATCAGAAGATGATGTGTTAATTCACAGATGGAGGCACTGTAATTTTTGCTGAATTTGTAAATGGTGACATGAGCAATTAGAGCTTACACTTTTCGGTATAATTATTACAGAATTTCTTTCTGGAACCTTAATTAATATCATTTGCTGGTCCCATCTGAAAATTCTCAATTTAACAGATATTTAATATGGACTTCCAACAGCACAGAATGAATTTTTTGAAAACTTTGTCTTGAATTTTATCAGAAACATATGTCTTCTAGGAGGTGATCACTTTTGGAAAAAGTCCTCAATGAAATATAAGGCAAGTAATTTTCCTAGTATGACTAATCAAAAGAAAATAATTTTGGGCAAGAGAAAGTACTGCATCTGTTAAGCAAAGAGAATTAGAGGGTGTAGTGTCTGAATCACAAGTGAACTCAAGTATTTTCAGAAAAGAAAAGTTACAATCCTGCAACCAGCATCATTTGGGGAAGAGGATCTTGATGATATGTGTTGGTTACTGAAAATTAGCATCAAGACAGTCAGTGTAATCAGCCTCGTTTAACATGCTAAAAAATAATCCAAAGACTAAATAGTGCTGATTGGAGGTCACAGAAAGTTGTTTCATCCCACAGCTTTTAATAAAGCTGGTCACAAAATTTCTGTCCCCCTACCATTTGATTTCCATTACAGATAAATTTGCTAAGGTATATGCATAAATTACATATGGGAAACTGGCTGGTAAATGATACAGCAGAGATTAAACCCACCATAAAAAATGCCTTCCTGACTCCAGACAAACATACAAGGTTAAAAAAAAAAAAAAAAAAAAAAAAAAA